>CATIWQ010438483.1:0-20845 GCA_949673415.1 Euphorbia schlechtendalii
TAAATGTATTTATCATTAGGTTAAGTACCCTGTTTTTCTTTTAAATGAAAATATGAGCCTATTGATTCAAATTAGAAGCATTTACAACTCTAATTAAACGATGATAAGTATGAAGTCATGTCACCTTAATTATCGAGGAATCAACTGCTTTATCTAATAAATGTGAATCTTCATTTTACAGACATGTGAACAAAATTGGCTTTGATTTTTGTAATGATGCTAAAATATCTTTACAATCTTTGAAAACAATGCCTATAGGTTAAAGTAGACTTGTTCGTCGGGCGGGTCAGGCCGGGCTTGGCGGGCTTTTTACAAATAACGTTAATCCAAGCCCGTACTTTAGAACTTCGGGCTCGGGTCGGGCTAACAAGGTCATTCCCAAGCCCATGAATATTTTTTTTGTTATAATATCTTTTACTAAATTAATAGAAAAAATATAAAAAAAAGTCAAAATATGTTTAAATTTTAAATATAATTGCATTGTTTACTTAAAATCTTTAATATTTAGTGTTAACAAAGGATGATGTTACCCCCTCGAAAGCCCCTCAGCTCAGCATGAATTCTGCTAACGCAGCGCGACTCGCCGTCTAGAGGAATGAGGCGACGTCACTATCCCAAACGAATGGTTCGTCGGGACGTGCCTCTTACCCAAAAAGGGGCCCGCCCTAATTGCTTCGTCCACAACGCTTACCAAAAGGTGCTGCCACCTCATTAATCGAGACGTTGACCACTTAGCCAGCGGAATCTGTCTAATGAAACCACTTCCTATAATCGAGGAATGGATGAGGGATGGACATGGTCTTCCTTGATTCTTGGAATCATGATCCCATTTTGAACCTTTCAAATCTCCACTATTCGGGGGATTTGGCAGAGCCTATAAATAATGGAAAACAGCCTCCATAACAGGTTAATGTATTCTTCTCTGCTCAGTCTGTTCTAATAATATACACGTATAAGAGCTTCTTGATCCTCCTACCTAAATATACTAACTTGAGTGTCGGAGTTTTCCCGGAGGATAAAAGCCCCGACCACTTTTTTCCCGTTCATTATCTGTTTTGCAGGTATAATTTTACATAATCGATACAACATTTCTTGAAGTTCCATGAAAGTCAAACCCAATTCAGAACCGGAACTTTCAGTGGTGCGGCGAGCGTGGACTAAACTTACTTGCCCCGGCGAGACTTTTAGTTCACAACACGTTTTCACGTATCTCGATAAGTATTCTATTTCAAGTTTTTTTTAATTAAAATCATTCCATTCATTATCGGATTGCCCTAATTAAAACCTCGATTGCAAGGACTATTGTTTCACTTCTCTTTAGTGTAGAAATATAACCGCTCTATGGTAGAAATCAATGTTAACCATACTACCTCCGACACCGAAGCCATTTAAGGCACCCATAATGATCTCATGGAGAGCGGTGCACCTGACGTGACTCCCCCGGGAAGGCACCTCCACAGCCGTGGAACAAATGCTACGCATCTTCAAGGAGTAGAACATTCCGCCTAAGCAACAGCAAGTCATCAGAACGGGCTTTGTAGAGCAATATAACGTCGAGGAAACTACAATCCAAGGAATTCTAGATGACGGTTCAAATAGGATGAACTTGGCCAGAGAACTTTTCCCGCCTCAACACCGTCAGCACCCGGCCTCTACTAAGGCGCACACTTTAGCTCAAATGCTGCCCCACACAACCTTCCCTCAACAAAGTGTCGCCTCAAACAGCGCACTACAAGCACAAATGATAGCCACGCTCCAAGCTATGTCCGTCCTAGGTGGTAGCCCACTTTTCCCAACTAGAACACCCATACCCCCGGCAGGAACACACATGCCTTACCCTTCAGGAAATGCCCCACCACCGTGGTTAAACCCATACACTCCTACCCTAACTGCCAAAGCCAGGCCACAGCCGTCTTCTAGACCCGAACCGGCTGACACAACTAAGAAAGGAGACAGCGACACCGAAATCAACCCCAAACTACGAGGAAGCATTAAAAAGCTGCTCAAAGATCTAGCGGTACCCTACCAGGATTCTTGACGAGCGTCGAAATCGCCAAAAATAATAAAAACCCCTTCACACTAAACAAAATAAATTTGCGACAGTGGTAAGCGGGATCGTCTCCACAAGGACTAAGTAATCAACTTTACCTAATTTGATAACTAAGAATATGCAATAAAATTAAATAAACAGGGGTTTATAGATTTGGAGTTGAGACTAAAAATAATTAAACACAAAGTAATAGAAATATGAGAAAAATTCAATAGTGAAAAGATCTTCCGGTGAGATTGTTTCTTTAGCTTGCATCGAATTAATCACGGACAAAAGAATAATCTTACTCTTCAACCAACGGGCTTAATTGCATCGATTCATCAATTACAATTAAATATCTTTTGCGAAAATAAACTAAATACACCCAACATGAAATTAATCCCTTAACTTTGTAATAAATTAATACCCAACATACAAGATTCAATCACAAAATTAGCATTATGATTCGAAGACCCCAATTTCTACCAAACTAATCACCCAAAATGAAATAGTTCGATAGACTCAACTACAACCACGAATCCCAACAACTCGTTTGTTACCACAAATCAATTATAAAAACACCAACGAACTTATAATTGAATAACGATATGTTAAATAGACAAAGAATTCAAGGGATCCTACTTGAAACCTCAACCTAAATAACAATGAATATAATTCAAATTATATATAGAGAATTGAAGAAACAAATTAATATAAACGGGTGTCACAATTCAACGTTAGTCGTAGAAATTAACCTCACCGAAAGCTTATGAGTTTAGCCACTCATAATTGAAGAAAACATCAATGAAAGTTTTATTGAAAGCATAAAGAAAGTAGAACAAAAGTGTGAAAATCTCTGCTTGTCATTCTCCTGCCTAAAAAATGTCGTCACCCTCACATTTACTAACTAAATTCGATAAAAAGTCCTAATTGGAAGTGGACTCCAAAAAATAAGAATAAAATACTAACTAATTAAGTAAAAACAAATTTGGAATATAACATCTAAACAATTAAGTCCTATTTTGATACTACTTATCTGGCTACTATAAAACTCTTGTATAGATAAAGCCAAAAAATGATGGAATCCAATCCTGAATAGAACTCTTCGCAGGGGCAGCAACTTTGACCTCGATTTTAGTACAGTTAGAGTCCAAATCTGAAGATGGATATTAGAAATAAAAATGTATCTTGATCTTTCAGATTTCCAACGCATCTTGAATCACTCCAACGAACTTCGTATGAATGAGTTATGGCCAAAATAAGAAATCTGTCCAGAATGCTCCAAATCTGCACAAAATCAGCTTTATGTGTGTAGAGTCCAATTTGGCACCCGAATTACCTAATATAAACAAATAGGTCCAAAATTAGTAGTATCAATGTCTAAAATCAAACTAAATGACACTAACAATATATAAAAATAACATCTCATCAGAACCTTCATGGAGTGCACCCATCGATGGATGGCTATACAAGTGGTAATAAAGAGAAAGCCCTTAAAGGCAATCTTGGTGAGGTTAATGATTCAAGGAGCCCACCCAGAATACTGAAGTCATCTTACAGCCCATCGCTTCGTAACCTTTGAGGAGCTACTACTGAGAGGCTATAGATTGGATTAGATAATCAGCAAAGATGAAGATGAGGTCCTTATGGTGGGAATGGGGATACCTGTCGGCCAAGTCCTCTAGATGATTTCATAATCTAACCCTGTAATAGGTACCGTGGGGTCCAACACTGAGAGCTTAGGCCAAGTTTCTGAGACATTCAACTTATTCGATCCTCCCACGGATACGAAGGATGAAGACGAGGCGATACAGGGCTAGTGTACGGGTTTAATAAACTTGGACTCCTATGTGCTCCAATCCAGGAGGAAAAGCAAGCAAAGCGTGACCGATCCGGTAGAGGGAGAGACCATTATGCATAAGCTAATCCAATTAACTTGGATGAATACAAGCTTCGGAAGCCCAAGCAAGACTGGGAGGAAGCCCAATATCCATGGTAGACACCCGCGGAAACTTGGGTTATTGAGAGTGGGATTTTGCGAATCACCCACAACAACAAGGTGTTCAGGTCGAAAAATCCAATCCAGTTACGGGACTTGGCAGCCAAAGAAATCTCCAGGGATTCTATTAAACCACCACTCCCTTTGGTCGTGGAGGAAGATGATCTAGACATCAACCCCTTAGTGCACCAACTAAAGGGAACCCCGACAAAATACAGCATTTGGCAACTATTACGCTTCTCAGTGGCTCACTGGAAGGGGTTAGTTCAAAACTTGATGGAAATGGATGCAACTCCAACCACGTCTGTCATAAAGATGTCTACAGCAATCGGAGAGGGTATTTCAATCAAGAAATTTCCCAACATTTCCGTTGATGACTCGATCCTACCCCCTAAGAACAAGAACCATGACCGAGCACTTTTCATCCGGGTAAACATTCTCGATAGGTGTATCCCATGTGTCATGATTGATGATGGCTCCACCCTGAATTTGTGCCCTTTGAAAGTTCTCCCACATCTAGGGATGAATGAAGGCATGCTAGAGAGGTCCGATACAATGATCCGGGTTTATCATGACTCAAGAAGAGGAGTAGTGGGTACCTTTACTACAGAGGTGATGGTAAGCAATGTGGCTATAGAAGTCAAGTTCATTGTACTTGATGATAAGTGTATAATTACACTTATTATCATGATATTTTTACTTATAAAATGATATTGTTTTGAGTCATTTTATACTTCATATAAAAGATTCACGTGGTATGTACTTATTTTTTATGCAAGTGTAGAAACTAGGTGAATCTTGGGAGTAAAATGATCAAAGAGGGAATTCTATGTAAAAAGAGTGAAAATGGTGCAAAAAGATGCGTGGAACACAAGGAAATGGCTTAGGATCGAAGTTGTCAAAGATCAGCAAAGTTGCATAGAAGAAACATGAAGAAAAACACATTTCACGATCATGACACCCATTCACGGTCATGACTTGTCATTCTTCACAAGAAGAAAGTTACAAACCAATGTTTGCAATCATGACATGTATATCACGCTCGCGACTTGTGACGGTTGTTGGTCAACTCTTCTCAACTACCAACCGCTGGATAAGAACGATCGACCACTATCAACCGTCAAATGAAAAGACACCTTTTGGAAGTAATCCAATCATGAAAAGGTGCCTTTCCATTATAGATAAGGATGAAAGCTTACATCTAATCACATTGAAGTGATGCAACCCTTCTCCAATGGACATGACTCTTCGTTTGGATAAATGCAACCCTTTGCACTTTATAAATAGGGTTAACATCCAACCAATTTTGTGGCATAGTGTGTTGCATGGCATGGTAGATGAAGAAAACACGTATGTACAGATAGAGAGTAAAAATAGTATAGATATCGCTATGTTCAAAGTTATAGTGAGAAAAATGTATAAGTGATTCGATTCTTATTTTGATCACTACATTTCTCCATAAATTTGAGTTTGTATGAGTGTAATTGCAAAGAACTTATCAATAAAAGTTTTCATTCTTCAACATTCATTTGTTCGATATTCACAAAGAATAGCATCCTAGCGGAGGTTAGGTATTTCAAGTTTGATGTTAGTGCATATTTCGAACAAAAATTTTGTTTCGAGTATGAGCACGCGTTGAGAGTGTGAGAGCTTTTAGCACAACATTTAGCATTTGGCAAGGATGAGTTTAGAGTAACATTCAAAGCAACATTCCAAGTAAGTTTTGATATATTTCAATGAAACATGAATTAGTATAAGTTATATAGTTTTAGATTAATGCTACTGATAAGTTTTGAGTGGAGTAATATCTAGTAGTGTTCTTACTATGAGTTTTATATGCTATTCTCAAATACATCTTATAAATATTGAGTGTGCTTAAAGTGTTGGGAAACTATAGCTATAATACTTTGAAAGTGATCAATAAAGGATGAGGGTATTAAGAGAGGAAAATCAAAAGAAAGAGAGGATAACCAATGAGTTATGCAAAAGGTGAGGAATGGTACGAAGTAGAAACTACAACCATTCAATGAGTGAAAAAAAAGAAAAGTATCATAGCATGAAAAATGGGTGCAAAGTACAAAATTGTACTTAAAAAACATATGCTTAAAAGAAAAAAAATGAGAGAAAGTGGTATAGAGCATAAAATGCAACCACTAAAAAAAGGGGAGAGTGGTATGGGGCATAAAATGTAACCAATAAGAGTGTTTTTAACATCCTAAGTTACCTAAAAATGCCTTGAGATCAAACTTTCCAAAGTGTGCTCCCTTTGTCCGTTTATACTTTATACTATACTTGAGAGAAGGAAATATTCGAGCGAGCGTACAACACTTATATGAAGACACAATTCGGTTGACCCTCCATTAAGAGCAAAGGTATGCAACTAGACTATATAAATTGCACATTACTAATTTGTGGGAAATTTCAAACTTTTAATTGAACTTTATGCAATGTGGGAATGTGGTACTCACTACAATAGTCTTTCGCCAAATGAGGTACGAACTTGAATACTATTTTATACACTTCTGTTGTGCTTACCTTTAGGATAAGGCAAAAGTTAAGTGGGGGGTGTGATAAGTGTACAATTACACTTATTATCTTGATATTTTTACTTATAAAATGATATGGTTTTGAGTCATTTCATACTTCATATAAAATATTTCATGTGGTATGTAGTTGTTTTTTATGAAAGTGCAGAAACTAGGTGAATCTTGGGAGTAAAATGATCAAAGATGAAATTTTATGTAAAAATAGTGAAAAAGGTGCAAAAAGATGCATGGAACACAAGGAAATGGCTTAGGATTGAAGCTATCAAAGATCGGTAAAGTTGAAAAGAAGAAACTTGAAGAAAAACACATTTCACGATCATGACACCCATTCGCGATCGTGACTTGTCATTCTTCACAGGTAGAAAGTTGCAAACCAATATTCATGATCACGACATGTATATCATGCTCATAACTTGTGATGGTTATTGGTAAACTATTCTCAACTACCAACAGCCGGGTAAGAACGATCAATTGCCATCAACGGTCAAACGAAAAGTCACCTTTTGGAAGTAATCCAATAATGAAAAGGTGCTTTTCCATTGTAGATATAAGGATGAAACCTTGCATCCAATCATATTAAAGTGATGCAACCCTTCGCCAATCGACACGACTCTTTGTTTGGATAAACGCAACCCTTCACACTCTATAAATAGGGTTCACATCCAACCAATTTCGTGGCATAGTTTGGTGCCTGGCATGGTAGATGAAGAAAACATGTATGCATAGATAGAGAGTAAAAATAATATAGATTTCACTATGTTCAAAGTTATAGTGAGAAAAATGTATAAGTGATTCGATTCTTATTTCGATCACTAGATTTCTCCATAAATTCGAGTGATTGTTGTATGAGTGTAATTTCAAAGCACTTTATCAATAAAAGTTTTCGATCTTTAACATTCATTTGTTCGATATTCACAAAGAATATCATCCTAGAGGAGGTTCTGTATGAGTCGAGATCGAATTCAAAGTAGACGCAGGAATTGCGGGAAATGATGACTCCCATTAAAGAGTGGATACGGTTTGATCAACTTTAGCTTTCACTTGCATACATTACAACATTACTTTATTTTCTACTTATACTTTCTATCTTGAAGTTTATGATATGTGTGTGTTTCATAACGAGTATTTCACCTTGCGTCATTTATATTAATAAAGCTATATGCTTTTGAGTTAACTTTAAGAGTGATTTTGGGTTAACAAGATTGTGTATAATCACTGGATCTATGATTATAATGCTGTTTAGTGAGATAACATTTTTGAAATGGTAACTTGCTAAATATAGTTATGTAAGAGTGACCCGTACCAAGCATAGTATTATTGTTATCCAAGTTCTTATAAGTGTCATAATTCATTTACCCTAGATCTAGAAAAGTCATTTCATGTGTTGCTCTGCGGTGAATTATTGAATATTTGGGCGTCTAGAACCGTGTTTGTTGAAGTTATCTAGTGTATGAAATCTTCTTGATGATTTTGCATGTTTTTCTCTACTATTCTTGTTCGTAGGGAATATCTATATAGTTTACATCTTTTCTAATATGTTATACATCTGTCTATTCATTAATCTACCATCCAAACCCTCCAATACAAATTATCTTATTTCGTTTGTTCCCTAACTCTAGTTGGTCCTTAGAACCGAATTCCTTCCATGTGGGATCGATATCTTTTAAAACTACATCGTAACTATATACTTGCAGTGGTCATCATTTTTCTATTTGATAAGCAGTATTGATAACAACTGTTCATATTTAGAACTTTTATCTTATCAGTAGAAAAGTGGGAAACAAGGTTTTTGGCACTGTTACTGAATATAAGCCTATCAGAACAAGTATAGTTAAAATCTTGCGAACACTTGACATCCCGGTCTCGCATTCTTTACTCCTGGGGAGACCTTGCATACATGCTCTGGGGGCCGTTCCATCAACACTACATCAAAAAATCAAGTTAATACATCGAGGAAAGCCGGTGACCATTAAGGTTGACCAAGAGTCTGTCATTGAGGTAGTAGCCTTTGTCGAGGAGGAATTTCGTGGACTTAGGATCGCCACGTTAACTGAAGAAAGAAGGAAAGAGCAGATCCCAATAAGATATTGTCACTTCTCCCAAGAGCTAAGAAGATCATGAAATGCCAAGGATATGTACCTAGCAAAGGCCTTGGGAAGTACCACCAGGGCATGACCAAAGCTGTCAATCCCATCCCACTGGTACCAAAATTCAGTCTTTGCTTCACTATCCAGAGCAAGATTTACAAGTATAAGAAGCCTCTGTTCTGTAACATGGTGAGTGTATGCAAACTAGAGGGGAAGGAGCAGTATAAGGGTAAGGCTGAACCCTTAATCATGAGTGGGGAAGAAATCCATGGCTTTGAGATCTTCAACGACATGTTTGACTTAGAGAATGATCTCCTATCATCCCAGCCACTAGCGGTGAGTCAACTACTCAAATCATCCAACTGAATTCCCCGGTTCCAGCAATGAGCTCAGCTGAAGATAAGGGAAAAGCTAAGGTGTACCAGGAAGATGAGCCTGAACCTAAATCGGAACTTGAACAAGAGGACATCGGAGAGACACTAGAGGCCATCACTAAAGATATGTCGGTGCTCATAAAGACCAAACAACTCAAAGGTGAAAGTTCAAACAGGGGCTCCCTAACGGCGTCAATAAGGATGGTCATTGAGGAGATGCAGTGGATGAAGATCCAACCCATGAAGATAAAAGACTCGGCTCCCGCTCTACAGTTCATCCAAGGCCACAGTGATGTCCCGAAGACACACATTATCGAAAAAGCCCCTCCGCCTGTGGAGGAGGAAACAGATCGAACATTTATGATGTAAACAACAAAGCCTATGAGGCATTTAATTCAATGAATCCAACCTTTGCTTACTTGTGTGATGTTTGGCCAGATAGCAACATACATTTTCCTGAACATACACATAACATTTTTAGCATACATGATGCATCATTACATGAAATCAACCAAGGTGCAAATGAATCACAAAAAATGTGGTGACTATTTCTAAAGATATGACTCCTAAGGAGAAGGAAGAAATAACTCGGGTACTCAAACAACACGTGGTAGCTTTCACTTGGTCGTATGAAGACAAGCTAGGAGTTGACAGGGAAATCGCGGAGCATCGAATCCCCACCGACCTATAGTTCAAGCCATTAAAGCAAAATCTACGAAGACTACGACCTCGGTGCACGGAGAAAGTCAAAGTAGTGGTAGCCAAGAAGATCAAGGCCAAATTCTCGGAAGTGGTCGAATATTCGACATGGCATGCTAACTTCATCCTGGTAGCAAAGAAGGATGGGATGGTTTGAGTATGCATGGACTTTTGAGACTTGAATAAAGCTTCACCGAAGGATGACTTTCCATTACCTTACATCGATTTCTTGGTGGATAGGGCTACAAGGGTTGTTATGTACTCCTTCATGGATGGTTTCTCGGGATACAATCAAATCCTCATGGCCATAGAAGACAAGATCAAGATCGCCTTTATTGTGGAATGGGGAGTTTTCTGCTACAAGGTTATGCCTTTTGGGTTGAAGAATGCTGGGGCATCTTACTAGAGAGCTGCTACAGCCCTATTGCATGATCTGATACATAAGGAGGTTGAGGTCTACGTGGATGACATGTTAGTGAAGTCGAACACTCAAGAAGAACATCCCATGGTACTAGACAGGTTCCTAACTCAAATCAAAAAGTACAATCTTCTCCTAAATCCCAAAAAGTGTGTGTTTGGAGTGACGTCGGGGAAGCTTCTTGGCCACATCGTCAGTCAACGGGGAATTGAGATGAATCTGGATAAGAGCAATGCCATTAGGAGCATGCTAGTTCCTAGAACAGAGAAGGAAGTAAGGTCTTTTCTGGGATCCCTCCAATATGTTAGTAGATTCATCTCTTGACTCACTACCATCTACAAACCTATCTTCAAGTTACTAAGGAAGCAACTGCCAATCATGTGGAATGAATAATGTCAGATTGCATTTGACAAGATCAAGCAGTATTTAGTTAGTCCACAGGTATTGAAACCTCCAATTCCGGGAAACCCCTAATCCTCTACTTAGCTATCGAAGAATCTTCCATGGGAGCAATGTTGGTATAGGAGCACCAGGATCGACAGGAACATGCTGTATACTATCTGAGTAAGAAGTTGCTAGAACACAAATCTAACTACACGTTGGTAGAGAAGACCTGCACAGCCATATGGCTCACCAAGAAGTTGCGACATTATTTCCAATCTTACAAAGTGGACGTAGTAGCGAAGTTCGATTCGATGAAGTATCTTTGTCACTCACCCAGCCTTGCGGGTAAACTATCTAGGTGGTTGCTATTATTTTCTGAATTCGACATCACGTATGTAACCCAGAAGGTCATCAAGGGATAGGCTGTGGCTGAGTTTCCCACAAACCAAGCTTTAGACTCTGACTATGTCGAAGACCTCGAATTCCCAGATAAACAATTGACTATGGTGGAAGAATGACAACAAAGGTGGATAATGTACTTTGATGGTGCGATGAACTGGAATGGGGTAGGCCTAGGAGTGGTATTAATAACCCCACACAATGAGATTAAATGTTATCTAAACGGCTCGAGTTCCATGTCACCAACAACCGGGTTGAATACGAGGCGTGCTTTTTTGGGCTCAAAACACTACGAAAGGTCAAGGGAAGGAGAGCTTGTGTCATAGGGGACTCATCATTGGTCATCAACCATGTTACTAGAGACTGGGAATATAGGAAGAATCTCTGAAGCCATACTTGGAGGCCGTCCGGGGCATCACTACCAGATTCGACGAGTGTGTCTTCCGCCATGTACTGCGAGAGGAGAATCAAATGGCTGATTCCCTTGCTACTCTGGCATCCATGTGGGAGGGATCCCAAGCCCAACCGATCAAGCCAATCATCTTGTAATCCACAAAGAAGCCTTATTACTATAGGATGGTCGTAATGAAAGATGGTTAAATAATGGAATGCTGGTACTCAGACATTGTTAACTACTTAAAGAACGTCTAATACCCGGAGGAAGCAACGGACTCCGAACGCACTTCTCTTCGACGATTAGCGATCCAGTTCCGCTTGATTGATGATGACATGGAATGTAGATGTTAGAGGAAAGTTCCGACCAAATTGGGAGGGGCCATTCATAGTAATGAGAGTTCTGGGTAAAGGAGCAATGAAGATCATGGACATGGATGGTAATGAGTTTGTTAACCCGATCAACCAAGACAGGCTCAAGCGCTACTACGTATAAGACATAAAATACAAACATCCCTTCGGCCATCACTCTATTGGTCGAGCAAAATTTAGGGACACTTTTTGCAAAATAGTCAACTAAATTGAAAACCGGAAAGGGTGATTTAGGCAAAAATTAGGACAATGAGAGAAGATATACTGAGCTCATTAATTAGAAAACAGGCTGATTAATGACAAGAGTAAAATCTTTTGTACCTCGATTGACTTCATTAATGAAAATGTCATTTGTGCTAAATATTATGAATATGTTCGTTTAAATATATGTGCATGTCGATGGTAAGTATCACTTTAAGCAAACAATGCAAGTTTTAGGGTCAATGAAGCATAGTTTACAATACAAGTTTAAATAATGAATAGAAATGTGCCCTGATCAAACTAAATGAATATGGTGAAGTTTACAAACCCCGATGTATAAAAGGTGAAGAAAATGAAAATACATGAAAAGGTTACGCTAAAAGGCCACACTGGAAGGCCACTTATAAAATCTATCCTAGTCACTACCAACAGAGCCGTCTAACTCCTCCTCTTCTCTGTTGAGAAACTCATAGATCTGGCTCACATGATCGATGTCATCCTTAGGAGCCTCGAGATGAAGAATAGATCCTCTAGATGCCTCTCCCCTGGTGCTAACTATCCTCATCCTCCTCAACTGCCTCGCAAAGGCCTACTCCCTAGAGTTCGCACTCCCAACCCCGATTGCGGTCCACCCTATGCTCTTGCCCTTTCCTTGGGAGAGATCTCTCTCCATCTTCTGGATGCATTCCACCTAGTCCTTCACTAGTCCCTCTGACTCCTGTGCTCTAGCCTCCATGGAAGATCAAACTTGGCGCTCCAGCATGAGCAAAACCTAGTGCCAACAAAAAGAAAAATCACATGACATTTCATGTATAATTAAACATCACTCCATAGTCAATCCATGCAAAGTATACGATTTGCCACATGGGTAACAAACAAAAATAGAAAGCAAAGGTGGAAAGTCTTACCCCAGCGATGCTGTTCTACGCAATGATCAAGTCCCTAATTGACATGTACTGGCGTGTCATCCACTCCGCCTCGTCTCGTCGAACCTATCAAAGTGAAACGTCAGCATAAAGGTAAACTAAAATGAGAAGAAGCATGGGAAGAAAGGATCTACCATGAGTAGTGTCCTAGGGGATGAAGTCTAAGATATGATGGCTGGTCGAAAGCTCCACGGGGGTAATGTCCTCAACCAGGGAAAGGAGAGAAAAGGTGAAATCCATGGGCATAGCTACTTGACCCTCTATAATACCTAGGAGTGGCATAGAAGGGCCCCCAATCTCCCAGCCTCAACACAGACGCGCTTGCTACCACCAGTCTGTAACTATACACAAAAAGGTTAATTAATCAACTCACAAGAAGGACTCAAAATGGACTTTCTACAGCGCACACTTTCTCTAACTTACTAAAGTCATTGGACTTCCTAAAGTCTGCACTTTCTTTGACTTATTACAATCAATTAACTTCTTACAGTCCGCATTTTCTCTGACTTATTACAATTAATGAACTTCCTATAGTTCTCATTTTCTTCAACTTATAACAGTCAATGAACATTCTACAGTCCTCATTTTTCTCAACTTGTTACAGTCAATGGACTTCTTATAGTCCGCACTTCTTTTGACTTATCACGGCCAATGAACTTTCTACAATCCGCACTTTTTCTGACTTATCACCATCAATGGGCTTTCTACAGTCTACATTCTTCCGACTTATCACAGTCAATGGACCTTTTGTAGTCTGCACTTCTTCCGACCTATTACAGTAAATGGAATTTCTACAATCTACATTTTTTTCAACTTGTTACAGTCAATGGACTTCCTACAGTCCGCATTTCTTCCGACTTATAACGGTCAATGGACTTTCTACAGTCTGCACTTTTTCCAACTTATCACCGTCAATGGGCTTCCTACAATTCACATTCTTCTGACTTATCACAGTTAATGGACCTTTTACAGTCTACACTTTTTCCGACTTATCACAGTCAAGGGGCTTTCTACAATCCACATTCTTCCGACTTGTTATAGTCAATGGACTTCTTACAATCCGCACTTCTTCCAAATTATCACTGTCAATGGACTTTCTATAGTCCGCACTTTTCTAACTTATCACCATCAATGGGCTTTCTACAATCCACATTCTTCCGACTTATCATAGTTAATGGACTTTCTACAATCCGCACTTTTTTCAACTTACCACAATCAATGAACTTTCTACAGTCCGCAATTGTTCCTACTTATCATAATCAACGGACCTATTACGGTCTGCATTTCCCCGACTTACCATAATCAAAAGACTTATTACAGTCCACATTTCCCTAACCTATCACAGTTAAGGGGCCCATTACGGTCCGCATTTCCCTGACTTACCACAGTCAACAGAGTTGTCACGAAGGGTGATAAGAAAACATCGCTAAACCAACAACCTACCAAGAGTGCAGGGAGACTAGTCACACGATGCTATGAGGAAAAGCTCCCGAATCATCATAAATACCCCATATTAGGAAGTGCCAACCGCAACAGGTCAGGTATCACCTCTAAACCTCGCTGCTCTTTCAATCATGAGATCATACTAATCACACAATCAGTAGTGATCCCATGAGGGGTAGCCTATCAGAACGGGATTCTGATCCCCACTCGTGAGTTTGATGTTGAAGCTGTAATTTATTTTCCTTTGCTAGTCTTTCACTTTGATAGGGTTTCGGAGGTCATCGGGAGAAGCATTCCTCGTTTCTTTCAAACTAGGCAGTTTTTCTTACTCATACCAGTTAAAGCTAGGATAAATTAAGCCTAATACCCATACTGATGTGACAACATCGCTATTAGCAACATTGGTGTCAGCAATGCAACACCAACACCGACGTTGCAACACCGACATTGATGTTGCAACATCGACACCGATATTGCAACATCGACACTAGCATTGCCAACACCGATATTGATATTGCCAACATCGACACCGATCTTGCCAACATCGAGAGATTGAGCCTAGTTCAGGCCAAAATCAGACCTAAAAGCCAACACCACTGATACCGATGTTGTAACATCGATACTAATGTTACCAACATCGGTACTGATGTTACTAGCATCAGTGTCGGCATTGTAACATCGGTACTGATGTCACTGAGTCAGTAGAAGCTGAATTGCAGAATTTCAAGAATAATGGATGTAAAAGTCTTCTAGGGCCCTTGTACCCTCTACAGCGTGCTGCACATTGTAGAGTGGCTGGAGAGGGTAATTCCCCCTTAGATTGGGGCGGTGGAAAGTGAAAATGTGGGTGAAAAAGAGGATTTTTAGGAATTTAGATTGAAGAGAGCTCTCTTACATAAGGAGACTCAATTCAGATAAAAGGGGGGACTTGGACTAGAGAGAAAGGTCTGAGTTCTGGAGAAAACAACAATAATAAGAGAGCTTTATTTGTTTTCAAAGGTTCATTTGCATTTTTAAGTGTTTTAAGTTAATTTTAAGGTGTAATCATCAAGTTTAATTCACATTATCTTTAAGAGAGCTAAAAGAAGTTCATAGAAAGGGTATGAACTTGGGATTTCTTGGATTTCTCTAGGCAATCTTGAGGTTTAGTTTCACCAAAAATGGAAAAATTAAAGGTAACAATGTCTTTAGCTCATGCTACTTTGTATCACCTTTGCTAAGTTTTTACCTAATAAAACTTAGTGGAGAAGCCTTTTACGTAATCTTTAGATACATAAGAGTCCATATACTTTCACTTTGGGGAGCAAGACTTGTCCCACACCTTGGTTTTCCTTAAGATGATTCACTACCTTACAAGATGAAAGAAACGAAGAGGGATTCCCGGAGGAGCTTTGCGGATCTCGAAGAAGTGGATTCTTGACTACGGGGTGAGTTTCTAAGTTCCTAGAGTTTTGTCTCATGTTATTTGGTGTTATTATGTTGTTTTGAAAGTGTTTAAGTGTTTATGGTTTTCCTCTTATATTCTGGAAAATTCAGGCAATGCTAAAGTCGGCGTTGCAACGTCGGTGTCGGTGTTACAATGCTGACACCGACATTGCAACACTGACGTCGGTGTTACCTTTATTTTCCAGAACTTTATTTACATATTATGCACTAATGAAGGGTTAATTAATAAAAAATGAATTATTTACATGAATATATCAAGACTAGTAAGATAATCATGTGTTGCTTTAGTTTCTTGGATATATCCCGTGAAAATTTAAATGACGGTTTCCTCCTAAACGAGGTAAAATTATTATCATTCTTGAATTTCCTTGGAATATATGCAAAAGATGTATTTATGTTCATGGACCTATAATTATTTATGACTTCCATGTATTTGTGAATAATTATGTTTTGACTAGGAAGCCCCCATGAAGGGAATGCCTCGTTCCTTGATATCTGACTCGACCAAACAAGCAACATATTTGTATAAAAATGGATCATCTTTCATAATGGGAACCACGAGCCTTTATCGGCACTTTTTATTTAACTCGACCACACGGGTCTTCCAAATATTCAAACCGAACATACTTGGTGCATTGGCACATACTTGTGTTGTGAAAATATATTGTGCTAACCTTTGTGGATACAGATAGATTAGGTTAGATGTATGTTAGGATTTATTTTCCTTCGGGGTATCACACTTTAATAAAAAATTATGTATTTGTTAAATCGGTTGTCTAATAGGATATGGATGTATTCATTTACCTAGATCTCATGTATTTTAGGCAATTTGTATTCCCCATCCCCAACATATGTAAATAATCCCACCTAGGCTAGGCACATTTACTTTCCTACGTGTTTACTTTCCGCACTTATTTATTGCTTTTGGTATGCGTGCTAAATATAACTCGAAAATGATTTAGAATGGAATATTACAATATTGGAAAATGGTAGCTAATTGCCTAATATGTCTTAAACAATGACGAAGTAAGCAAACTCATCCAGACTCAAATCTCTATACTATGGTATCGTTTAGGCTTAACGGATCTAGGCTGTACCGAATTTCCCGAAAGAGATGATCCGGGTGGTGACTGTGTATAATGTAGGCTAGAGGTTTAGTTCTCGAGTCTTTGGAATCCATTCCATAACAAACAACACCTTTTCAAAATCCCCATGCCTCATCGCATAGGGCCGGCGCCTCGCGGCGACCGAGCGGGTAGAACATCGTCTGCTCACACTCGTTAAATGGAAAATGAATATTCACAAATTTTTCCAATCCAAATAGCAAAAAATGCTCCTCTACTTCTGCATGAATTCCAGCATCAATTGCAAAAGTAGGATCATAAAAGAGTGTACCTTGGAAATCAAAGTTTTTCATCATCATGTATCTCTCCACTTCTTCTTCACCATATATAGATTGGAAAAGGACATTCGTCGTTGGTTTATTGGTTGACCAACTTGTTCTTCCCTTTGGTTGCTACTGATTTCTTTGGAGCCATTGAATTGTAATTCAAGGATTTGAAAGAAAGGTTTGTGTTTTGATTTTTGGAAAAACAGAGAAAATTTGTTTGCAAGAGATTGTAGTTGTGTAAAAGAGTGATTGATTTGTGAAAATCAATTAGGAAAATAGTTACATATATAAATAGGGAATAGGGTATGATGATTTTTCAACGGATATATTTTCAATATAACCTTTTGAAATATAGCCGTTACAGCAATAACTAATGTGTAATAGCACATGTCGTGATCGCGAAGGATTGTCACGATCGTGACTTTTATTTAGAGAGAAACAGAATGTTTTGACAACTTAATTCACGAGCGCGATATAGGTCATGAGCGTGAAATGTTAAAATCCAAACATTTTGTTCTTTTCTTTTATTTTAAAACAACACTAACTTTTAAAACACACAAAATAAAATAAAATAATACAAATATACTAATTTATATATATAAATCGGAAAAGATAAGAGATTTAAGTGTCAATGGAGTTTTCCAACCCCTTGACTTCATATTCATGGATAAAATCTAACTTGACAACTTCTTAGATGCAAGCATCAATCAAGTCTAAGTTTCATGCATATATCTTCATCCATTGGATATTTATAAGCCTTATCTATGTTAAATTCAACAGTATCATCACCTATCCTTAACTTAATTTTGTCTTTCAACACATCTATTAATGCTTTGCCAGTATGCATAAAAGGTCTTCCAATGATTATAGGAAATTTTTCATCATATGCAAAATCTAGCACAATAAAATTTGTTGGAAAAAAAAATTTATCCTCTTTAACTAATACATCTTCTATTATGCCAAAAAGATGTTTAATAGACTGGTCGGCCAATTGCAAGACCATATTTGTCCTTTTAACTTCATCATCTAGCTTCAACTCTTTGAAGATTGATAAATGCATAAGATTTATACTAGCCCCAACATCACATAAACATTTTGGAGAAGAAATGTTTCCAAGTTTACATGGTATTGTGAAACTTCTCGGATCATCAAGTTTAGTGGGCATTGTAGCAGTTATTATTTTGCTACAATCTTCAGTTAAAGATACTTTTGATATTCCTTCTAAACTACGCTTACGAGATCTTCTTGTTTGATCTTCTTGAGTTTCTTACTCAAGATTACTCCCACTAGCTTTCACAAGTATATGCTTCTTGAGTGCATAACCCTAAAACGATTTGCTGAGTTGTGCATAGCTAATCATGGATCGAACCATATCGAGTAGGGTTCGATTTCTCCTTTCTAACACTCTATTGTGTTGGGGGGTATAAGGAGGTATCCATTGTGATAAAATACCATTATCCCTTAGATAATCTTGAAACTCTTTGCTTAAGTATTCACCACCTCGATCAGATAAAAGACTCTTGATAATTTTCCCAAGTTGTATCTCTACTTCGGTTTTAAACTCTTTGAATTTCTCAAAACTTTCAGACTTGTGCCATATTAGGTACAGATAACCATATTGTGAGTAATCGTCGATAAAAGTTATGAAGTAGATGAAACCCTCATGTATCTTAACACTCATTGGACCACATACATCAGAGTGTATTATTTCTAAGGTACTAGTGGCACGTTGACCCTTTCCTTTAAAAAGTTGCTAGGTCATCTTTCCCTTTAAACAAGGTTCGCACGCTCCATAGGATTCCCATTCCATTGGGCCCAAGTAACCACATTTGTGTAACTTAGTTAAGCGAGTGTCATTTATATGTCTAGACAACAATGTCATAAGTATAAGGATTTCTCATTATCTAATCTCAATTTCTTAACAATGTTCATATTTATAATTTCAGTTTTAGTGTGTAGAACATAAATGCCATCAATAGATTTTCCACAAGCATAAAGAACATTATCGCGTTGAATTTGACAATTATTATTAGAAAATTAAATCTCAAATCCCTCAGTTGCTAAACAAGAAAAAGAAATAATATTCTTAGTGGCAGCAGGAATAAATAGCAATTGTTCAAAACTAAAACTAGGCCACTAGGAAGATGAAGGTTATATGTCCCTTCAGCTGTTGTAGCAACCCGTGCTCCATTTCCAACTTTTAGTTCCGTTTCCCTCTTTGCAAGCCTCATATTGTTCCTCAACCCCTATATAGAATTACAAATATAAGTACCACAACCAGTATCCAATACCCATGTTGACTCATAGGGAACTGTAGAGAAACTCTCTATCATGACCATACCTCTAGAAAAATTTGAGCCACAACTTTCATAATTCGATGCGCTTGTTCTAAGAGAAACATTTACCCTCTTCAACTCTAACTTCTTCATGAGCTTTCTCTTGACTTTTAAACTTTTAAGTTTCTTCAACTTAAGGTCCTTAACATTAACTTGCTCTTTGAGTTTATTTCTAAACTCAATCTCATAAAACTCAAGCAAGTCCATAAGTTGGGTCAAGGTATAGTTGGAAGAACAATACTTAAGCATCTTCTTGAAGGAATCATATTTATTGGGAAATTCCTTCAATACCATTTCCCTCAAAGACTGCTCACTATACTTAACTCCCAACTCTCTCAATTTCTCCAAGTTATCATATATGTTTATAACCAACTCTACTACAGAGGTGTCTCCCTGCAACTTACTGTGGAACCGTTTATCTTCTAAACTTTTAACCAACTTAAGATGACGAATCATGGTTGTGAGACCCAACCCTTTGTATAAGCATGTATACTTTGGGAGCATGTGGTGTATCATGAGTTGTGTAGTAAACTCATAGTTTCCCTTGTGCTTGTTCACCACTTTTCTACTGATAAGTTTAATCAATAATGGTTCCAAAATCTTGTGAACTATTGGCTAATAACTGTGCAAAAAACTTTTTCACAAATAAATGTAGGTGTTGTCAATACCCCTCTTATCACATAGAAAAATGATGATAACTGCAAGTATACAGTTGCGATGTAGTTTTAAAAGATATCGAACCCACAGGGAAGGAGCCAGGTCTAAAGATACGGAAGGGAAAGATAAAGATAAGGAAATAAAAATAGAATTAATATTTTTGGGTAAGAAGATTAGAATGAAAAGTTGAGTAGATATAGATGTGATAGATTAGAGACTCTAAATAAATAGATTTTCACAACAAATAAGTATAGCAGAAAAAACATGCAAGATCAACAAAGATATTATGACACACTAGACTAATCTAACAAACCGGTTTAACACACTCAGATGTTCAATAATTCACCGCAGAGCAACTCATTAAATAACTTTTCTAAACCTAGCGCAATCGAGATAAAACTATTATATAAACTTGGATAACATCAATACTATAGTACGGGTCGCTCTCACCTAGCCACATTTAGCAAGTTATCATTCCAAAAATGTTGGCTCACTAAACAGCGTTATATCACAGATCCAGTGATTATACACGATATTGTTAACCCCGAAACTACTCTTAAAATTAACGCCAATGCATATAACTTGATTGACATAAAAGACTTAGCATGAATTACGCATTATGACACATAGACATATCATAAACTTCGAAATAGAAAGTATAAGTAGAAAGCAAAGCAAAGTTGTAAGGTATGCAAGTGAAAGCTAAAGTTGATCAAACCGTATCCACTCTTTAATGGGAGTCGTCA
>CATIWQ010438504.1:0-17458 GCA_949673415.1 Euphorbia schlechtendalii
TACCATGTTGTTATCTGCTTCTATTTTGTTTGATTTTCAAGTTCATTTTCCTACCATGTTCCTACCATGTTCTTACTAGATAGTGCTCCTGTCATGTTTAACTACCGGATAGTGCTCCTTTCATCAGTTATTTATTAGGAAGCTGCAATAATATTTTCAAAGTTGTCATTTTTTACTTCCTACAATGTTCCTATTACATTCCTACCATATATCAAACAGTTGAAAAAAAATTATCAAAAAAGTAAATCACAATGGTTGACGTTTTGAAGATAAAAATGAGATGAACAAAAAACTCTAAAGCGGCATGTCCAAAAAATGAATGGATTAAAAGATAATACCAAAATATGATGAAAAAATAAAATTAAGCATGACATCATCTATGATGTCATCAGTTGGTAGTGGAGGAAAACAAAATAACTTTGGAACGTATAGAATGTGAGTTTGAAACTTATTTGGTAAACAAAGTTATCTACCAAAACTTTGATTGATATAAATACTTAAAATCAACCCATTTTTAAAATTTTCCCTAAAAATAACCCCCACTCTTCACAAAACTGAATTCGAAACAACCCTCTCCTTTCCAATTTCTTGCGCGGCTTCTCTTCCTAGCAATTCAAATCATTAGTTCATCACCATCAAAAAACATCCAACCAACAACTTCTAATCCTTAATTAGTTTCATACCATGTTTTCATTCCTTGAGTTAAAATCCCCTAGTTTGGTTATGAGTTTGTTCTATTTAACTGAGATTTTTAACCTTTGATACTGATTTTTTTATTCGAAATGGTGTTCATCTATTATGTTTAATTTTAAGAAAAATTATACATTTTTCTAGAAATATTGTGATTTGCGTCAATTTTATGATAATTATGGATCATGGTCATGCTAACAATAGAGTAATGGACTCTATAATATTTGGTGGCTTTGTTTAGATTTTGTTTTCTTTCTTTCTTCTCCTTTTGGCGCTGTGATTTTTATCATTGTTTATTGGATGAGATTATTATTGTAGAGATTTTTATGTTATTTGTACACACCCGCAACATGTTGGATGAAATGCTTGACTTAAAATAAAGGCTTTATAACACTCTTATACAAGGTATAATGCCTTTGTTTTTCACAATTACAGTGAGGAATATGTGGGCAAGTATGTTCACAATAGACTCAAAGATTATTGCATTGACATGAATGGCTATGCCCTTGACTTAACTAACAAGATTTTATGTTGAGATTTTATTTTTGCATTATATTATTTCCCCTACTTAGTCAATGGTTTTTATAAATATGTTTTGCTTATACGGTGATTTACAAAATTAAGGCTCTTAATTTTTTAGTTGTTTGTCTAAGCTTGTAACATGTTTGATGAAATGCTTAACTTGAAACAAAGTGTTGGATTCAGATCCCAGAAATAAGATATTGTTGTAACAAGTTTAAAAGTTCTCATGACATCAGAGTATTCAGAAGATCTGGCACTTCAAAAGTCAAGCTAAAGACCCTAGTAGAAATAATTATTTATCAGAAGAACCTTTACTCTTAGAAGCCGGTTTCACTTCAAAAGATACAACTCCTTAAAGAAGTCAAAGGACAAATTGGTAAACATACTCATTAGTCATGGGAGCTGATATAATCAGAAATTGCATTAAATTTCGCCACACACAAAATCCCCCACCTGAGAAAAGGACGAAATGATTTTGCAGTCTAAGGAACAAAAACGTTCTTTCTCCCTCATGGTAGATAACCGTACATTGTGGGGACCAAGAATTTCTCTTTCAATCTTCATATGCAAAGCTCATGCTAGTTTTCCTAAGACAGTTGTGTCTAAACTGAAATAAAAATGGCTAAATCTCAAGAGACAATAGGTAAATATTTTGCTACAATCCAAGTTCAACGGAAATCTCCTTGACGCCTTTTAAAAGGAGGATTTATACAAGATGAAAAAGATGGTGAAGTATTATCAATTAAAAGCAATCAAGGTATCACAAAATCTCTGCAAAACTTCACTTATGAATTCTCTAGCAAACACTAAATCCAATCTGTTTGTAATTGAGTTTTTACTTAAACATTGTTCAGAAACCCACTTCTTTAATTCTCGTAAAAAATTGTAATCACTAGTTTAAGTGATAAGTTAGTGTGAGGGAGCTTAAATACTAGAAGAGAAGGGTACTTTGTGTATTGGGAAAGCTTTGAGTCTAGATAGAGCAAGGAAGGTACTTTTGTATTGGAAAATCTCAAAATTACTGTGATTGTTGGAAGCTACCTCAATCAGCATTGTAGTGGTTTGCTTCTTCACCCAAAGAAAGAATCTGTAGTGAATTAATACTTGGACAAAGTTTCCAAGGACTGGATTAGGTAGACGTTGAACTAGCATAAAAATCTAAGTTTGCAAATTCTCTTCCCTCTTATATCACCTGTCATTACATTCATAATCAGACAAGTTTGATAGATTTGATTTAAAGGTTGCAACGCAAATTTAGACTTTTCAAGATATTTTGGTAAAAATACAAGTTAGTTGTTTATTAAGAAGAAGCTTTAGAAGCAATATTCTACATTATCTCTGAGTGGTGCGAAGAACTAAAAAAAGAGTCATTCACCCCCCTTTGACTTGTTTATCAACCTTACTAGGTCAAACAAATGATATTAGAACTAAAATCATTTAAATGATTTAATCAATGTAACAATCATTATAGGTGATAACGGCATGAAGCATCTTCCTGGTAACCAAACCACAAAGATTCTCCCTGTCTAGACCCCCTCTATTCTTCAGTCAGAACTACATATTCTAGAAGAATAAAATGAATAATTTCATTCAATCTCAAGATATGTATGATTGGCTTGCGATTGCAAATAGATCATACATACCTACGGTTATTGAGGATGGAATAACTGCTCCTAAACTTGAAAGTGCATACAATGATATAGACATGAAGAAATTGCAAAGTAACGCATTTGTTATTAATTTTCTTCGTTTTGAATTAGATGCTACAGAATATAATAAAATCTTAGGTTGTGAAAGTGCAAAGCAAATCTAGAAGAAGCTTGAAGTGACATATGAAGGAATGAACAATGTGAAAGAATAAAAAATCAATCAAATCTTCTGCATTTTGAGCTATTCAAAATAGAGGAAAATGATTTTGTATCTATCATGAATTCTAGATTCACAAACATATTTAATGAGATCAAATAACTCAGAAAAATATTCTTAGAAGAGGAACAAGTTAAGAAGATTCTCGGAAGCTTAACCAAAGATTGGCAAGCCAAAAAGATATTACAAGTATGATGAGCTAATGACCTCTCTAATAACTCATGAAATTTTAATGTAAAACTTCTAGAAGAAAGATAAGGCATAAGTAGAAGGTTATCATTTTTAAAGCTGAAATAGTTATTGAAAGCTCCTTAAAAGATGATGAGGAAATGGCTATGCTCGCCAGGAAGTTCAGAAAGTTCATGAAGAGGAACTCAAGAGTTCCTCAAAAGTTCTAGAAGAAGGGAAGCTTTCCCCAGAAGCAAAAATATCAGAAGAAGGATCTTTGAAAAACCAAATTTAGAATCTCTAAAGAAAATCCCAAAGGAGAAAGCTCAAACAATATTACTTGTTTTGAATATCATCAGGAAGGACATATCAAATCAATTTGTCCTAAGCTAAAAAGATATAAGAGCAGAAAAACAATGGTGGCCATGTGGAGTGATAGTGAGAATGAAAATTCTCCTGATTCATCTACTAGCGAAGAAGAGATTACTCAAATTTACTTTATGGATGCAGATGATATGGCACCAGTCGTAGAGTCAGAAGATGACAACATAGAGAGGATGTCATCATCAAATCAAATATTCCAAAGTTGATCATGTCAAGATGATGAGGTAAATTCTAACTTTAAAATTCCTAATAAAACAATGCAGGTGCTCATGCAAATCTACAAAATAATAAGAAAAATAAGAAGTACATGTAACTTCTTGAAGAAGATTTTGAGGACTTCTACATACATGATAGAGCTAGAGGAAACACGATAAATGCGCTTCACAAAATACAAATTGAACTAGAAATCGATATACAAAAGCACAAGAAGGAACTGGTTCTAATCGGAGTTAACGCCTTAGAACTCAACAAAAGAGTAATGATGATTGAAAGACATTCATTAGGAAAGATAACCCTAACTGATGTAATCAATATTCAAAAGAAGGAGTATACTCAGAGGACAAATGTTACACAGAAGGATTCCTCATATCTGCCTAAAAAACTGAACATCAAATCTAACCAAAGGATTCCTCATATATACAATTGTCACTCAAATGAAGTCAACACCTCCCAAAAAAGAGAAAACAGTCAGAGGAGAAACCAAAAGCAATTCACCAACAAAAGAAGACTGTTTCCTCAAAAACAACCAATCCACGAGCCATTTGATTTATATACTCCTCCACAACCTCAATAGCAAAAGACATTCAATCTTCACTGCAACATTTGTACAAAGAAGAATCACACCACTGTAGTATGAAGACACAAGAATGGGTATTATGATGAATATGTTTAGCCTAATTTATTCTGTAATGCACCCGAACCTAAGGCAAATAATGTTCGAAGATTCTAACCATTTTCTTTAGCAGGTAAGTCTTATATCCACAGAAGGTCAAAACTTGGTATATTGACCATGGATGCTCAAGACATGTAATAGTAGATGAACGTTCATTCATCACTCTTGAATGTAAAAGATATGGGGATGTAAGCTTTGGAGACAATAAGGAAAAAATATTATCAGACAAGGAACAATATGATCTAAAATAGAGATTAATGAGGTCTCCTTAGTAGATGTCTTAAAGTTTAATCTTCTAAGTGTTGCTCAACTCTGTGACCAGGGAAGAAAAGTCACATTCGACTTAGAAAGATGCTCAATCATTGACTATAAGAAAAATAAAACTATTCTTTATGCACCTAGAATTAATAATGTGTTTATCAATTTTGCAAATGATAAATATAAGAAAGATATTTATTTGGTGTCTAAAGAAGAAAAATCTAGGCTATGACACATAAGATTGGGACATGCTAACATGAATCTTCTAACCAAATTAATCAAATATAAACTTGTTAAGGGTCTACCAAGCTTAAACTTTGAAAAGGATCATTTATGTAATGCATGCCTATACAAAAAAATAGTTTAAAAGGAGCTTTAAATATAAATCTAATTTTTCATCAAAAAGAGTTCTTAAACTTATGCATATAGATCTTCTTGGCCATGTTCAACCTATGAGCATGGGTGGACAATGTATACCATGGTAATAGGAGATGACTATTCCAGGTTTAAATGAGTTGTCTTACTCAGTAGCAAGTATGAAGTTTATGAGGGTTTCTCCAAAATGTGTAATAGGCTGAAGTTAAACAAAGTGTTTTATTATAAAAAATCTAAAGTGATCATGGAAAAGAATTTAAAAATAAGCTATTTGCAAGATTTTGTGAGGTTGGAGGCATTGACCATAACTTTTCTTCTCTCACACTCCATAGTTAAATGGAGTTGTTAAGAGAAAGAATAGAACCATAGTTCAAATGGCTCGCTCTATGCTTAGTGATAATAATTTACCTAAGTACTTATGGGATGAAGCTATAGTAAACATAGTGTGCTATTGATAAGTGTATAGTTACACTTATTATCATTATAATTTTATACGCTAAACACTATAGTTTAAGTCATTTTTATACTTCATATAAAAGATTTCACGTGGTATGTAGTTCTTTTTGGTGCAAATGCAGATAATAGGTAAATCTTGGGAGTAAAATGATCTAAAGTGGAATTCTATTTAAAAAGAGTGAAAAAGGTGCGAAAATATGTGTGGAACTTAAAGATTTGGCTTAAGATCGAAGCTGTCGAAGATCGGTGAAGTTACAAGAAGGATTTTGAAGAAAAACACAATTCACGGTCATGACAACCATTCGCGGCCGTGACTTAGTATTCTTCAGAATAGAAAGTTACCAACCAAGTATTCACGAGCGTGACATGCACTTCGCAGTCATGACCTTGACGGTTTTTGGTTAACTCTTATCTTCTTTCAACCACTAGATAAGAACGATCAACTGCCATCAACTACCAAATGAAAAGACACCTTTTGGAAGTCAACCAATCATGAAAAGGTGCCTATCCATTTTGGATAAGATTAAAGCTTCTCAACCAATCACAATGAAGTGATGCAATCTTTCACCAATGGACACAACTCTTCGTATGGATAGACGCAACCCTTCATACTCTGTAAATAGGGCTCCAAACCTCACCAAATTCATGGAATGGGTGGTAGAGAGTGTGAGAGTGGCATATATGGTGTTTAGATAGAGAGAAAAATCATGTAGAGTTCGTGGTTCTAAGTTAGTGAGAAAATGTATAAGTGATTTGAACCCTATTTCAATCACTAGATTTCTCTACATATTCGAGTGATTGTTGTATAAGTGTAATTGCAAATCACTTATCAATAAAAGTTTTCGTTCTTCAATATTCGTTTGTTTGATATTCGCATAGAATAGCATCCTAGCGGAGGTTTTGTACGAGTCGAGACCAAATTCAAAGTAGACGCAGGCATTGTGGGAATTGATGACTCCCATTAAAGAGTGGATACGGTTTGATCAACTTTAGCTTTCACCTGCAAAACTTACAACTTTACTTTGTTTTCTACTTATACTTTTTATTTCAAAGTTTATGATATGTCTATGTGTCATAATATGTATTTCATGTTAAGTGTTTTATATTAATCAAGTTATATTCTTTTGAGTTAACTTTAAGAGTATTTTTGGGGTTAACGAGATTGTGTATAATCACTGAATCTGTGATTATAACGCTATTTACTGTGCTAACATTTTTAGAATGGTAACTTGCTAAATATGGCTATATGAAAGCGGCCAGTACTAAGCATAGTAGTATTGTTATCCAGGTTTATATAATCATCTTAATTTGTTTGCACTAGATTTAGAAAAATCATTTCATGTGTTGCTCTGTGGTGAATAATTGAATATCTGAATATCTAGAACTGAATTTGTTAAATTAGTCTAGTGCACGTAATATCTTTGTTGATTTTGCATGTTTTCTTTGCTATACTTGTTCGTAGGGATAATCTATATTGATTTCTTCTATTCTGTTCTATATACATTTATCCACCATCATATCCCATCCTACCCAACTAAAATAAAATCTTTTATTTTATTTTATTTTGTTCTGTTTCTCTTGTTGATCTTTAGAGCTGGTTCCTTCCTTGTGGGATCGATATCTTCTAAACTACATCACAACTGTTTACTTGTAGTTATCATCATTTTTCTATTTGATAAGTGGTATTGACAACACCTATACTTTAACACGAATAAGTTTTTGGCGCCGTTACTATGGATAAGCCTTTCAAAACGAGTATAGCCAAAATCTTGCGAACAAGTTATTAAACTTATAAGTAGAAAAGTGGCGAACAACTATATTTTAAATAGAGTTAACATTAGAAATATTCTAGACAAACACCTTATGAGCTTTGGAAAGGTAGAAAACCCAAAATTGGGTATTTCAAGGCTTTTGGCTACAAGTGTTTTGTACTTAAGAATAAAGAACAATTGCTGAATTTTATCCTAAATCTACTGAGGCTATATTTCTTGACTACTCAACACATAGCAAAGCCTAAAAAGTCTTTACTAAAAAACTACTTCTCTTGAAGAGTTTGTACATGTAGATTTCGATGAGACTAACCATGTAGGTAAAATGAGTAGTTCAAAGGATGGTGGAGAACTTATCTCACAAAAACCATCCTCTACTCAAGAATACGGGGAGTCTTCAATGAAAGATGATCCTTTTAAGGTAAAATTCTCAAATGAAGCACAAAAAGAACCATCAACCTCAGCAAAAGATGATCCAGGTCATGTAGATCTTTCAAAAGAGACTATAACAAAGAAATACCAAATACCACCCAGAAAGACTCATCCTTGATGTAACCTAAAATCTTGTTCTGACCAAAGGATAACTCACTAAAATGACAAGTCATCAAGCCTTTGTTACTTTCATGGTATCAAAGAAGTTTGAAGATGCAAAGCATGACTATACTTGGTTAATGGCAATGTAAGAAGAATTAGACCA
Organism: Euphorbia schlechtendalii; assembly: GCA_949673415.1. NCBI lineage: Eukaryota > Viridiplantae > Streptophyta > Magnoliopsida > Malpighiales > Euphorbiaceae > Euphorbia > Euphorbia schlechtendalii. The sequence goes on from CATIWQ010438504.1 coordinate 8,078, forward strand.
ATTCATTAGAAATGATGTTTGGGAACAAATCCATTATTGGAACCAAACAGGTCTTTAGAAATAAACTTGATGAAGACGAGAATGTAGTTCAAAATAAAGCAACGCTCGTAGCTCAAGGATATAAACAACAAGAAGAAATTAATTATGATGAAACATTCACTCCTGTAACTCGACTTGAAGCCACTAGGATCTTATGTGCCTTTGCATCTCATATGTGCTTCAAACTCTATCAAATGAATGTTAAGAGTGTGTTTCTCAATTAAGTCATCAGAATAAGTCTATGTAAAGTAGCCAGCTAGATTTGAAGATTCAAGCACCCCAGTCATGTCTTCAAGCTAAAGAAAGAATTTTATGGTCTGAAACAAGCTCTTAGAGCTTGGTAGTTAACAAGCTTTCTCATCTCCAAAGGATACATCAGAGGAAAGGCAAACGTAACATTATTCATGAAAAGAAAAAACAAGGATGTTCTTCTGATGTAAATCTATGTTGATGATATCATATTTGGTGCCACTAATGACAAGCTGTGCAGAGAATTCAATTCTCAGATGAAGAATGAATATGAAATGTCCATGATGGGAGAACTAACATTTTTCCTTGGTTTTCAAATTAAGTAAAGTTAAAATGGAATATTCATCAATCAAGCGAAGTATACTAAAGAAATACTTAAGAAGTTTGGGAAGGAAGAAAGAAAGGAAATGTCAACTCCCATGGCACAAAATATAACTCTCAACAAAGACTTAGAAGGAACAAAAGGTTGAACAGATGCTTTTCAAAGGAATGATCGGGTCCTTATTATATCTTACAACAAGAAGGCCATACATTTACTATGGTGTGTGCTACTATTTAAGATATCAAAGTGATCAAAGAGAATCTCATCCCAGTATAGTAAAATGAATTCTAAGATACCTTCTTGGAACCATAGATGCTAGATTATGGTATCCAAGTAATGGGTATTTTTCTTTAAAAGGATTTACGGATGCGACAATGTAAGAGATCAACTCGAAAGGATAAATACAACTGGAGGAATTCACTTTCTTAGATATTGCATCATATCCTAGTATAGCATGATGTGAGCAGGTGACCTTTTTGGACCGCTCGGCTACCGCGAGGTGCCAGGCGCGTGACATGGGGTGTGGTTTTTTATTGAAAAAACGAAATGAGAAAGAAAATAAAATTTTTGTAAAGACTCGAGGCTTAAGCCTCTCACCTACGTTGTTATGGAATCGCCACCAGGATTAGCTTTTTTGGAAAATTTGATATAACCTAAACCCGTTAACTCTAAATCGCACCATAGTAAAGAGATTTGGGTCTAGATGAGTTACTTAATTCATTGAGTTTTAATTACATACAACCAACCACCTTTAAGATATATTTTTTAGTCATTTTTTATTATGTTAGAGATAATCAAACACATGTCGAAAGCAATAAATAATGCGGTAAACAAATAAAAGAAAGTGATAAATAAAGTAAATACAAGACTTCTAACCTAAAGGGGGGTAGGGTAAATAATAATACAAACAATTGGGTACTATACAAATGGTCCTTAATACAAATTATCTACAAATACATTTTATTTACAATAGTGATGCCTGAAAAAAAAGTAAAACCTTAACATACATCTAACCTAAACTACTTACATCCACAAAGATTAGCATGAGGTATATCATGACATCATGGCATAGTTAGTTAACCAAACAAGACGTAGTTAGTAGCTTAATTTAGATTAGGGTGAATCACGTGCTAATGGATTCAAAAGTGGAAAATTCAAATTCCCTGTGCACATTTATTGGAAAATAATTGGTTTTAGACTTGATTTACCATATTTTATTGTTTTAGAATTAAACATGATGCAAAAATGAGGTCTGTTATCATAGAAAAATAGATTTCTCATCGTGTGGGGCCTAAAATAGTAACTGACATCGAGAAAATAAACAAGTTAGACCAAAAATATAAAAATGATAGAAAATAAAGCACAAAATCACGTGAAGAATCTCCAAAAGCTCAAAATCTTACCCCTCCAACGTGAATCCACAATTTTTGTAGTAAAAAACGTCAAAGAACGAGATCCTGAAGTTTTTTTTGTTGATTTTTGGTTGGGAAAAAGGATAAAAAGTTAATTTTTTGTGAAGGGAATAAAAAACCCGAGAGTTTGATTTTAAGTTTCTAACTCTAATCCAAAAGGAGAAGGTAGTTTTTAGAGAAACATTGTCAAAAAAAGTGTCGATATTTTCTCAACTTTTTCTCAAAAATCCCTAAGTTTCTCTTTCAAGAATTCTCTCTAAAAATTTCAGAAAAAGGTAAAAGTCCAACCCTCGAAAAATCTAATTACTTATATAATGGTTGGTAAAAATTGTAAATAAGTAAAGGGTATTTTTGAGAAAAGAAAACGTAAAAGATGAATAAAAAATAGGAGTGGGCAACAAGCTAATCGGGACTAGTTAAAACAGTATAGACCAGCTTAACTGGGTAGGCTGATACCGGCCTGACTGGGAAGGCCGATACCGGCCCCCTTGAAGGGCTAGTCTGGGCTTGCCCAAGCAGGCATCTACCGGCTTGAGCCTGTTTGACCAGGATGGGTGGATTTTTTTATGGTTTTTTCATTTTTTGGGTTTTTAATGATTTTTTTTATTTTTTGGGTTTTCTCTATGATTTTTGTAATGGTTTTGTCTTGGTTTTGAATTGTTTTGGCTTTCAAAAGACCTAAGAATCTCCTCCGAACATTTTGTAACCTCAAAGCGAATCACTAGAACAAAAGAGGCAAGTTAAAATACTTCTCATCATCGCTTTGCGAGAGGGACCAAGAATCCCATGCTCATAGGCTACCCCTTGTGTAGTCAGAATGACAATACAAAAAGAGCATGGGATAGAAATTATACATGGGTCGGCATGATTTTGTCGAAGTTGATCGATATGCAAGTTAGTGCACCCTACAGGACTTTGACAAGGTTGACTTCCAGGATTTTAGTGGGTAGCCCTCTTTCTATGGTTGGTCGGTTTGCCTTTTAGGATTTTAGTGCCTAGATGACGAGGTTGACTTCCAGGATTTTAGTGCCCAGTCATAACCTTGAGGTTGGTTGGTTTATCTTCCATGTTTTTAGTTTATAGATGATGATGTTGACTTCTAGGTTTTAATGCCCAGTCATTTTCTTGAGGTTGGTTAGTTTATCTTCTAAGTTTTTAGTGCTTAACTAACGAGGTTGACTTCCTAAATAAGTTGATTTAAAATTAAGTTTCGAACTTGGAAGGCCTCTATGCTCTTTGGAACCCCAACATTAATGCTTTCCTGATTTTTGAGATCACCTAGAAATAATGATTGCCGAAGTCATGTTAAGATTGTGGTGCAATAAGTTGAAGTCACAAAAAGACAATAATGCAACAAGGATGGATTCATGGCAAGATAATAACACGACGAGGATCAAGACACTACAAGACTAAGGCGTGGCAAGGTGAAGCCACGGTAAGATAGTGATGTTGAAAGGATGGAGTCATGGTAGGACAGTGACACGATGAGGATAAAGACGTGGTAAGACAGAGGTTTGGCAAGGTAAAGTCACGGTAAGATAGTGATGTGACAAGGATGGAGTCATGGTAAGATATTGACATTATGAGGACTAAGACGTGGCAAGATAGAAGCATAACAAGGTGAAACCATGGAAAGATAGTAACATGACAAGGATGGAGTCATGGCAAGACAGTGACATGATGAGGATTAAGATGCAACAAGGTAGAAGCCATGACAAGATAATGATGTGACAAGGATGGAGTCATGGCAAGATAGTGACATGACGAGGATTAAGACACGCCAAGACAAAAGCATGGAAAGGTAGTGGTGTGAGTGTTGAAGTTAACCTTTAAACATGATATTTTCCGCACTCTTTAGACATACTTAACATGGAGCTTTTTGGATTTTTGGATCACCTAGAAATGATGAGTGCTAAAGTTGATATCAGAATATGAAATTTTCCCATGCTCTTTGAAACCTCAACATAGAGCCTTCCTCGATTTTCAAGATCTCATGAAAATGATGAGTGCTAAAGTTGACCTCTGAACATGGAATTTTCCCGCACTCTTTAGAACCCCAACATGGAGCCTTTCCTGATTTCGAGACCTCCGGGAAATGGCCTGTTTTGGTTTTGAAACTTGAAACTGTAATAGAGTTGCTTTTTTGGAGCTAGTAGTGTCAAAAAATGCATTTGTAACTCATTGATTGACATTTTGGAAACAAAATATTTTACCCCTTCAATGAGGAGTTAAAGCGAAGAGAAAATTAATTGTGTTGAAGAAATTTAGCCTGTTTTGATAATATTGTGGAGGCGCTTTTCAAAAATTTTGAATTTTCCCTTGTGAGGATCTAGCTTTGATTGCTTGGGAGATTTGGCTTCCTTGGAGTTGCAATGGGAGAAAAGATTTAGGAAGTAATATCGAGTGAATGAAGGGATATATGGTGATTGGTAGAGAAAGTGAGGATAAAATTGATTTTATTAATAAGGGGCGTGCAAGGCTTTGCTTTCTAAAATGTGGTTGGAAAAAATTTACATATAAGACAAAAATGATTATGAAGTTAGTAATTTGTAAAGGGGTGTTTTAACTCCTTGATTGACTTTGTGGAAGCAAAATATTTTTCCCCTTCAATCAAGAGTTAAAACATGAATAAAGTTGGTTAAGTGAGAGAATTCAGCCTTCTTTGAAATATTTGTTAAGGTAAATTTACCCCTTGATTGAATTGATGATTTCTAAAATGTGACGTAGTAAGATAGAGGCACTTCAAGATGAAGTCATGGCAAGACAGTGGAGTGGCAAGGATGGAGTTGTGGCAAGATAGTGGCATGAAGAGGATCAAGACATGTCAAGATAGTGGTACGGTGAAGTCATGATAAGACATAGGCGTGATAAGGATGGAGTGGATAAGATCCTGAGATAAATTATTCATGCATATATGTGCATGTGAATTAAACTAATTTGAATGCTCACATGTATGTTATGTAATTAGTTAGCTAATTGATTACATAAATGCTTGTATGAGTATATAAATATGCATGAGGATGTGATTTCTTTGGTTGCTTTGGCCCAGATTAGCTGATGCTTTTGTAGCGACTAGGAAATCTATATAACTTTCACTCTCTATCATGTATCATATGCTCTATCGATTATCACCATACTACTTTCACGAAATGGTTTATTTGAACCTCTATTTATAGAATGTGAAAGGTTGCATTTATCCAAACGAATAGTCATGTCCATTGGTGAAGGGTTGCATCATCTTCAAGGTGACTAGATGCAAGATTTCATCCTTATCTACAATGGATAGGCACCTTTTCATGGTTCATTGTCTCCAAAAGGTGACTCTTCGCCTGACAGTTGATGGTGGTTGATGGCGGTTGATAATTCTTATCCGGTGGTTGGAAGTTAATAAGAGTTTATCAAACCCTTCATGATTCGCGAGCATGACATACATGTCACGATCGTGAATGTAAGTTGATAACTTATTGCTTGTGAAGAATGATAAGTCACGATCGTGATAGATAGTCGCGAGCATGACTTGGCCAATTGCGAGTAGGAATCACGATCGTGACTTATGCTTTTCTTCATGATTCTTCTTTGCAACTTTACCGATCTTTGACATTTTCGATCCTAAGACAATTCCTTGAATTCCATGCATCTTTTTTTACCTTTTTCACTCTTTTTGTAGAATTCCATCTTTAATCATTTCACTCCCAAGATTCACCTAGTTTTTGCACTTGCATAAAAAACAACTACATACTACATGAAATCTTTTATATGAAGTATTAAATGACTGTAAACCACATCGTTTTATGAGTAAAATTATCAAGATAATAAGTGTAATTATACACTTATCACACCCCCACACTTAACTTTTACCTTGTCCTCAAGGTAAACACAACAGAAGTGTATAAAATAGTACTTCAAGTTCGTACCTCATTTGGCGAAACACTATTGGAGTGAGTACCACATTCCCATGTTGCATATGTTTTAAGTAAAGTACACAAAATTTCCCACAAATTAGTAATGTACAATTTATATAGTCCAATTGCATACCTTTGCTCTTAATGGAGGGCCAACTGAATTGTGTCTTCATATAAGTGTTAAACGCTTGCTTGAATATTTCCTTCTCTCAAGTATAGTATAAAGTATATAGGACAAAGGGAGAACACTTTGAAAAAAAATTGATCTCAAGGCATTTTTAGGTAACCTAGGATGCTAAACAATCTTAGTGGTTGCATTTTATTCTCCATACCACTCTCCACTTTTTTTAGTGGTTGCATTTTATGCTCCATACCACTTTCTCTCATTTTTTTCTTTTAAGCATATATTTTTGAGTTACAGATTTGTACTTTGCACCCATTTTTCATGCTATGCTTCTTTTTCTTTTTTCACTCGTTGAATGGTTGTAGATTCTGCTCCATACCATTCCTCACCTTTTGCATAACTCATTGGTTTTCCTCTCTTTCTTTTGATTTTTCTCTCTTAATACCCTTATCTTTTATTGATCACTTTCAAAGTATTATGGCTATAGTTTCCTTACACTTTAGACACACTCAATACTTATAGGACGTATTCAAGAATAGCATATAGAACTCATAGTAAGAACACTACTAGATACTACTCCATTCAAAACTTATCGGTAGCATTAAACTAAAACTATATAACTTATATTAATTTATGTTGCATTGAAATATATATCGAAACTTACTTGGAATGTTGTTATTGAATGTTACTCACCACTCATCCTTGCCAAATGCTAAATGTTGTACCAATCTACTAAAGCGCTCACACTCTCAACGTGCACTCATACTTGAAACAAAAGAAAAAAAAATTTCATTCGAAATATGTACCAACATAGAACTTGTAATACCAAACACTCACAATAACCTTGGAACATATGTTAGTATAGTATAGGTATGGATAAGGTATAAACAACACAAAATCAAGAAAATTTTTCATTCTTCAATTTTTTTAATTTTATTTGATTTTTTTGGATTTTTCAGATTTTATACTAATGCCCCCCACACTAGAGAACACAATGTCCTCATTGTGAGAGACTTAACTAGAAATAAAAAAAAAGAAACTAAACACATGTAAACAACCACAAAAAGAAAATAAAAAGAAATTTGAACCCTGTTATTTTCATTTTTTCGAACTTGAATCTGGAGGACTTGGTGAGATATCCAAATTTTGCTTCCTGAAGTGCAAATTCAACTTGCTGTTCAAAGAAATGTTAGATTTGGTGAGTTGATGAACATCTTGTTGTATGGAAGCTATATCAAGGCATGCTTGATCGACATCTTTCACGAATATTCCTCTCCAAGTATCTTCATTAGCATGTGTACTCCTAGAGGCTTGTCTCATCTCACTATTTGTGATTTGAACTTCTTCAATACCTTCGTCATATTGGTTCTCTCGAGAAGTAGATCCTTCTATCAGTCTTAACTTCTTAACCCTTGCTCCATACGGTAAAAACATAAATTTCCCTTCTTCTTCCTTAACTAATCCCGCTCTCTTCATGTAGACTCCTCCCATAAAGCTAAACTTCTCTCTAGGTTTATATTGGTATGGCAGTTGATTCTTCGCTCCCAAAATAATTCTGCAAATTGTATTTGCACCTCCAACTCTAGAATTTTTATGTGTAGTAAGACTAGTGATGGATTCTAAAATGTAAATCAGAAACTTTTGTCTTAATTGCGAAACTGTGCACTCCAATATAACCAAATCTTTCGTCGACACTTTGGTAGTCTCTTGTCGGAAGAAAAGACTTTGAGAGATAAACTTGTGAAGGTAAAGAAGGTTGTTACTCCAAATGCTCTTGTTGGATGAGTTTTTGACATCGTATCGATCCAATCCCATTAACTTAGTCTATACACTAGCTAGATCATAATCATCTTCCTTTTCGATCTCTTCATAGATTTCTCCAAAATCAAACCAGTTAATTAAATCCATTAAATGGAACTTATACTCATTCCTGAATTTCCTTTTGAGAAAATTCCCATCCTCCATAACAATAACCAAAAACTTGAGGACCCATTCCTCACTAAACAGGAAATGCATATTCACAAAGCTTTCCAACCCAAATAGTGAAAAGTATTCCTCTACTTCTACATGTATTCCAGCATCAATTGCAAAAGTAGGATCATAGAAGAGTGTACCTAGGAAATCAAAGTTCTTGATCCTTATGTATCTCTCAACTTCTTCTTCACCGTAGATCGGAAAAGGGCATCCATACTTGGTTTGTTGATTGACCAATTTGTTCTTTCCCTTGGTTGCTGCTGACTTCTTTGAAGCCATTGAAATTTAATTCAATAATTTGAAAGAAAGGTTTGTGTTTTGATTTTGGGAAAAACAGAGAAAATTTGCTTTGCAAGAGATTGAATTTGTGAAAAAGAGTGATTGATTTGTGAAAATCAACTAGGAAAATAGTTAATATAGGAAATAGGGTATGCTACTTTTTCAATGGATATATTTTCAATATAACCATTAGAAAAAGAGTCGTTACAGCAATAACTGCTGTGAAATCGCGCATGTCACGATTGTGACTTTTCCTTAGACATAAATATAATGTTTTGACAACTCTATTCACGAGCACGAAACAAGTCGCGAGCGCGAAATGTTTAGAATCCAAAAACTTTTCTCTTTTCTTTTACTTTAAAACAATACTAACTTAAAAACACACCCAAAAACAAAATAAAATATAAAATATACTACTATATATATATATATATATATATATATTGGACAAGATAAGAGATTTAAGTGCCAATGGAGTTTCCCAACCCTTGACTTCATATTCATGGATGAAATCTAACTTGAAAACTTCTTAAATGCAAGTATCAATCAAGTCAAGTTTCATGCATATGTCTTCATCCATTGGATATTTATAAGCCTTATCCATTGTAAATTCAACATTATCGTCACCTATCCTTAACTTAATTTTGCCTTCCGACACATCTATCAATGCTTTGTTGGTATCCATAAAAGGTTTTCCTAAGATTATAGGGCATTTTTCATCATATGCAAAATCTAGTACAACAAAGTCTATCGGAAAAACAAACTTATCCACTTTAACTAGTGTGAGCATGGGATTTTGTACTAGCTTGCGCGTTCGATGATGACAGCTTTTCGAGATTTTTATCCTTGAATCGCACAGTTTTCAACATTCCGATGATCTTCAAATGAGAACCACCTCGTAAAAAATTAAATATTTCAGACCCAAAATAAATATTTAGGACAATAAAAAAAATATTTAAAAGCCTTAAGTGGAAACCTAAATGTTTAAAATATTTTTAAGGACCTAAATAAATGTTTAAAGGTTCAGAATAATTTAATTCAATCCTTTTTTTAATAATACATACATACATACATACATAT
>CATIWQ010438520.1:0-18176 GCA_949673415.1 Euphorbia schlechtendalii
TACTGACTTTATGCCAATTCACGAAATCTAAGGGCACATATAATCTGGATAAAGTCCCTAAAAACCCAGTGAACTCTGTCACATTGTTGTCCTCATCTGAAATTGGTTGATGTAATTCATTCAAAGAGATCACTTTTCTTTACTCTGGCCCTCTTGCATGGACCAATAACAATTTATTTTTCCCTATAACCCATTTCTTCTTAACTTCCTTTTCCACCATCTCAGCTATCAAGGACACATTAAACAGTTGAAACATATGAGAATGTCTAAAATTTGGAGCTTAAGTGTAAAACTGTAAAATTATAGTACTAAAATAGTATTTGAAAAGCTCTGGTAATTTACCACCTCTAATAACTTCACCATTACTGGTGGGCAAGCTCTGGTTGTTTATCACCTCATGTGCTTGCTATTATGGCGTTCTCTCAATGCAATGAATTCAGCCACTAGGCCTACACCTTTATTAATTGGTCTCGTCAACTGTGTAAAAAAACTCATTACTGAAGGAGGCAGCTCTGATAAACACAATATATGAAAAAATTTGCATATTATTCATTGAATGAAGACCTGAATATATACAATATTTGGAAAAATCTACATATTATTTCAGTTGAATAAATCTGCATATATACAATATTTGGAAAAAATCTGCACATTCTGTTTATGATTAATGTTGGACTGATGGATGATCCTTTTGGTGTTTTACAAGATCAACTGGTTATGCTAGAAGGCCACAAGTAATGTATAATGCATGATGATGCAATGAATCATTTTTAATATTTGATGACAAATGAACTATAGAGAAATTAGATGATCAGTTAATCATAGAATGGAAAATTGACAATAATAAAAGCTGTTATGTTAGACCATATTATCAAAGTAATACTCTCTTATTTGTTTATGATCATTTCAAATAAAACTATACTTTACAGTTATACATATCAGCGACATAATTGCCGTGAATTACTGTCCTCATATGTTTATGGGATTTATCTCATATATATTCCCTAGTGATATAATATTTTTCAAAATGTTCTAGTTTCCAGGGGATCTATAACAGCTTTGACCTTCACTCATTTTAGAATGAAAAGACAGAAAAAGCTCAAACAAGTAGGAGATTTAAGAACACACCTAGGACCCCAACTAATTTAAATAACAGCTTATATAAGTGGAATTCAAGTAGTAATGTATGAACCACATTTCAAAGCTGGTAGAGTAAATTATAAATTGTAGTCTAACTCTCATAACATAAACAGCTTACCTTTGTCGATTTGCAGCCTCTAACATCCTTGTCTATCTCTGGATTTGCTTGAACTTCTTCGTGTACATTTGCCTCAACTTCTTCTTCTACATTTACCAACTTTCAAATAAATCAAGAAAAAAAATCAATATATAGAATAAAATTAGAGGCATCAGAATCTATGACTACCGGTACTTGTCAACAAGTAATGAATCAAGAAAAATTATAAAGAAAACCTCTTCATCATTTCCAATCACTTCCTTCTCAACAATAGTATTTACTATGACTTCAACCGTTGACACTTCTTGATTCCGTTGTCTATTTAAGCACTTCTTCCGAGATGGTTTAGGAGTGGCTGATTTTCCATCATCCATCTTAAGAAAAAGCTATTGTTAACAATCAAGTTGCAAAAAATAATTTAACATTATAGTTAGGGAACGTGGGCAAAGAAAGACCCAATTCTGTGACCCCTCTTTTGCAAGCAATTGATTGTGAACGAGTCATGCGTCTTGTTGCATGGGTAACTTGGGCCACAATTATAATTTTTAATTTAGAGGCAAAAAGCAACATAAAAATTAATAAAATTAGAATTGAAGCCATATGCACCTTAGAGATAGGTTTACACACATCTTCTTCACTATCAACCCCACTGTCATTTCCAGGATAGTACCCTTCACTACCCTTAAATTCTTGTGCTTTATCATTTATTTTATCACCTTGTGGAACACCCACAGTATCAAAAAGCTGCTTCAACTTCAAACTTGCAAGGACTTCATTGTTAGACTTTATATTCTTCTCTCTTACAAGTTTGTAAGAATTTATCTCTTCAAGTACAGTCATTTCTAATGCCAACTTCCTCTTAGTATTAGAAGTGGCTGCATTTGTCTTGCTCTTTTTCAGTTGTTGCACTTTCAATTTTTTAATGGTGACAAACTTAAGCTTTCCAACTACAAGTACATAAATTCCAGTCATTAGGTAATGAAATAAAATAAAAGTTAGGCGTTGGCATAGTATGTTAGCAGTCATATATAACATTAATTGGAACAATTTTAATTGCTACAGCTCATGCATTATGGCCAATGATTAAATTTAGACCTCAACTATAATATAAGTATAATTACGTTCAGTGGCCACAACTCGGTCATGGTCAAATAAATTATTTTCAACAATTTAGGCAGCCAACTATTAACAAGAAATAAAAGTTAGCAATAAATCAAAACATTACCTTCAATAAAATTTGGTCTTAGCCGAATGTTGACATGGGGTTGCATGGAAATTAAAGGTTTGATAGACATATCAACAACGGTGTCGATGTAAAATGGTAGCCAGTCCATATCACCAAATCGATTAACATATGCAAAGACATCAAAATCATTTTTTAACAAGTTGCCAACCACTTGTGTTTCCTGGTACATAAACTCCTCCTATTTCAGTCAATTCTAGCTTCTCTTTAATTTATTCTATGACAATTGCGAATCCAAAGTAGTCAACATCATTATCTTCGTCAATCTGTGTACATTTCCCACCAGAAAATGAATTAACCAAGAAAGTCATGTCGTAGTGAAGCTCAATCAACATCGGAAATTTCTTCAGTCCTATAATAACATAAAAAAAATTCAAATCAGAATGCAAACATAGATAACAAAAATTTAAGTACTATAATAATATAAAAAAAATTCAGATCAGAATGCAAACATAAATAACAAAAATTTTAGATCAGATTATAAGCATAAATATATCCACAAATAACCATTTTATGTTTGAAAATTACACTTGTACAATATTTGCTCATCGGTAGGAATAAGTATTTTCTTTGTCGGAATATCATCTCTACATAAACTAACAACACCATCTCCATGACCTATTTCAAAATCAGCCATGTTGTCTTCTAAAATTGTGTGATTATCTTCACCATTTTCATTCTTCATAACATAGTGAAGACCCTTTTCAATAAGATCTTGAACATAAAACACTTGCTGAACTTGAGCAGCCATTACATATGGGTCATTTTTGTGGCACAATCTATTGAAATTCACCCGATTCAATCCTTATCGGGCCTTTTCTTGTTGATACCCACAACACCTAAATAAAACCCAATCATTTACTCCCCAATAAACAATTTGAATTATTTCTTAGATAGCTCCATGATAACCTACATTACCAACTACCAGATTTTTGTCCTTAGAACTTGCAAAACTAGTTGTTAAAGTTGTAAAAAAACACCACTCTTTTGTGTGGTACACCTTGCATCTCTATATTTGGTATGAAATCTGTATTCGTTGATTGCATAGCCACTAAACCGCTTGGCTACATAATATGGACCTTTCGATAATGCTGAAAGTGTAGGTGAAATGTTATTCTTTTTCTCCATCTCTACCTTCAACCATTTGTGGAACTCTTCTGTATGCGTTCTTTCTCTTTTGTACTTTCTTAATTTTTCTTGATTCTCAACAAAAGTTTGATGTTCCCTACACATTATGAGTGCATGAATTTAATCTTACAAAATTGGTAATGTTATCTAAAATAAATCAGAACATTAGGAATACGAAAACTTACTCAAGTAACGACTCTATTTGTTCATGGCCACAATTTTTTAAGATTTAACGATGAGCTTTGATCATTTTTTCCTCGGTCAATTCAATTACCATCTTTGTTTTTCCTGATCCTATTGGATATCCTAGATTTGAAGCTTCTGATCTCTCAAAAACATATGACTTCTTGCTTATTGTTTCATGACTACTCAAAAATCTTGTACAAAAAGTTAAGCATTCTTCAGCCAAATAGCCCTCTACAATCGACCCTTCAGGTTTACTCCTATTACGAACATAGGATTTCAGTTTTCCTAAATAATTCTCAATCAGATACATCCATCGATTATGCACTAGACCACCAAGTTCAACTTCCCTACATAAATGAAATAGTAAGTGTACCATTATGTCAAAGAAAGAAGGTGGATAGATGCTCTCGAAGTCACAAAGTATTTCTACAATTTCATGTTGCAGCTACTTGAGTTCTCTTAAATCGATAACTTTACTGCATATACCTTTAAAGAATGCCCCCAATCTAATTAAAGGTATTGCGATTTCAAGTTTCAACGATTTGATAATAGCAAATTGCAGCAGACTTTGTAGTATAAAATGTGCATCATGACTTTTATATCCAACAAATTTCTACTCTTTAATGTTTACACACCGACTAATGTTGGACGGACATCCATATGGCAATTTTACGCTCTTCAATACTGAGCAAAACATATCCTTCTCTTCATTTGACATGTTAAACCTAGCAGCCCTATATTCAAAGTATTTTCCATCACTAGAGAGAATAGGGTGCAACATTTTCCGAATACCCAACTCTTAAAAATCTTTACCCACATTATAATGGTCTTTTGTCTTACCACTAATATCTAACAATGTTCCAACTATAGTATCAAAAATGTTCTTCTCTATATGCATCACATCCAAGTTACGTGTAAGTATACTATGACTCCAATATGGCAATTTGAAGAAAATGGACTTCTTCCTCCTTGAATAATCCAAATGAGCAAGATTTGGGTCTAAAACAAATCATTTTTACAAGAAAACTCGCTTTGAAACTCAAATTTCCACTTTTAAAAATCAATCGAGCACAATGCTTTTAATTATCACCCTAATCTAACTTTTTGCATGATTAATTGAGTCTTATTTTGTATACTAACCCCTACTTGTAATGTTCCATATAAATTATGTTAACTCCTTGCGGATGCAAGTAGTTTAAGCTAGATGTATGTTACAATAATTATTCCTTTGGGTATTGCCTTTGTAAAAATAACTGTATTTGTAGATAAAAATGTATTTAGGACTATTTGTATCCCTAAAAAAATTATTTACCTCTTTTATTTATTTATCGCTTTTTCACTTGTGAATTATTTAAATCGCTAAACATAAACCGAAAATTACTAGAAATTTAATAATAATACTTTAAAGGTGGTGACGTGCATGTAATTCTAACTCAAATTAAGATGAATTAGGTAACTCACCTAGACCCGAATCTCTGTATTATGTTTAGGTTTAGGCTTAAAGGATCTAGGCTATACTGAATTTCCTGAAAGAGCTAATCTGGGTGGAGACTTCTTAACATAGGCTCAAGAACTTAAATATGGACCTTGTTTATTTTGTATGCTATATGCAGTCTTGGCATAATGGATTGATTATGATATACTAGTCTTGAGCATGATCCCTTAGATTAATAATTCCAAATAGCCCGAATGTATTATTATCATAATTATTTCCATCATATAAGTCCTAGACTAGGGCGAGACAAGCTACACCAATAAAATCCTTACAACAATATTAAGGTGATAAATTGTCTTGCTGTCAAAAGCCATGATACGAACCTTGTTAACAGATGTAAGGACATGTACAACATGCTTTCCCTTAACGTGTATTTGGTCATGAGACTAAATGGGGTTAAAGCTTTAACCAAAATGAGTTAGTTGTCCATGTCAATGGAGCTAATGATTGATTGAAGATATATTTGAGGATTCGTATAATTGGGTATGCACGTCTCGAGAAAGAGAAGCAATTTCATGGAATACAAATGGACTGGTTCCAACCATGGGTTTCTATTATGGCTTAACTTGCTATAGCAGGGGTCATAGGAGATGGGCTATGGATGCTACCTACTAAGGAAAATTGGTTTGACAAGGTTTTCCTGAATTCAATAAAAGGGGCTATTTGAATGTCAATAAAATAATAGGAAATGTGTATTTAATTAAAGACCTTATATTAAATTCATGTACATATACTAATGTCTGAACAATTTCTATCTTATATTTAGGTTAAATATGATCACTAACGAATATACTCTTACTGATATCGATCCTCTGAGAAACATAAAGTATGATGTCTGCAACTTCAATGAGTGGTTTGGTACTTCAGAAGAGTTCTTCAAAACTACTACCTGGATTATGTTCTAGATGATCCAAGTCACAAACATCCCTGTAAGAATGCTTTTGCATGCAAGATGAATGATTACGAGATGCATAAGGGAAACTGTGAGTTTGTTGCAAAGCTCATGTTAGACAACATGCTCTCGAAGTACACACATGTGTATAAGGGTTTGGATCTGGCATCCATGATTCATCATCTGAATTTGGTGGAAAGTTTGAAAAGTAAACTATTCCATAGTAAGTTGCAAGGAGACACCTTAGTAGTAGAATTAGTTATATATATATATGATAACTCTGAGTATATAAGGGAGCTGGGTATCATGTACTATGATAAGTCCTTGAGAAAAATGGTATAGAGGGGATTACCCAATAAATATGATTCTATGAAGGAGATGTTGAAGGAGTATTCTCCTAAATTTACTTTAACCCATCTCATGGACTTGCTCAAGATTTTTGAGATCGAGTTTAGAAATTAACTCAAATAGAAAGTGAGGACCTTAAGTTGAAGAAACTTAAAGGTTAAAAAGTCAAGAGAAAGCTCATGAAGCAGTTGGAGAAAGGGAAAATGTTTCTCTTGGAATTTGGAATAAGCTCATTAGATTATGATGAGAGTTGTCGAATTTCTAAAGGTATGTTCATACTAGAGAGTTTCTCTAAAGTTCCTGATGAGTTTACATTGGTATCATAAACTGGTTGTGGTACTCATATATGTACTTTTGTGTAGGGGTTGTGGAATAATAGGAAGTTTGCCAAGAAGGAAATGGACCTAAAAGTTGGAAACAGAGCATGGGTTGCTGCAACAGCTGTAGGGATATATAACATTCATTGCCTAGTGACCTTGTTTTAGTTTTAAACAATTGCTATTATATTCTTGTTTTCACTAAGAATATTATTTATGTTGTGTGTTTAGTAATAGAAGGATTTAAGATTTTATTTTTAAATAATAATTGTAAAATTCAGCGTCATAATATTCTTTATCCTTGTGGAATGTGTGTGAATGGCATTTACGTTCTAGCTACTAAAACTAAAATTCTAAATATGATCATTGCTAAGAAATTGAAGATAGATAATGAAAAATCTTCATACTTATGGCATTGTCATCTAGGCCATATAAATGAAACACGCTTAACTAAGTTACACAAATGTGGTGAGTTGGGCCCAATTGAGTGGGAATCCTTTGGGGCATGCAAACTTTGTTTAAAGGGTAAGATGAGAAAGAAACCTTTCAAAAGGAAAGGTTTAGCGTAACACGAGTACTTTAAAAATAATACATTTCGATGTGCGGTCTAATGGGTTTTAAGACACATGAAGGTTTTGTATACTTCATAACCTTTATCGATGATTACTTACAGTAAGTTTATTTGTACCTAATGAGGCACAAGTTTGAAAGTTTTGAGAAATTCAAAGAGTTGAGAACTAAAGTAGAGAAACATCTTGGGAAAAGTATCAAAACCCTTCGATCTGAAAGAAACGGTGAATACTTAAGCCAAGAGTTTTAGGTTTATCTAAGGGATAATGGTATTTTATCTCAATGGACACCTCCTTATACAACCCAACACAATGAAGTGCCGGATAGGAGAAATAGAACCCTACACAATATGCTTTAGTCAATGATGAGCTAAGCATAATTCAATAGATCCTTTTGGGCTTATGCACTTGAGAGCACAGTTTATATTCTGAACAAAGTTCCCTCAAAATCAGTTGATCAAACACCATACGAAATGTGGTATATAAGGAACCATCACTTCTCACCTGAGAGTTTGGGGATATCTTACTTATGTAAAGAGGACAAGTTCAGATAAGTTGGATGCTAAGTCTGATTGGTGTCTGTGTGTAGGTTACCCTAAGGAGACTATGGGTTATACCTTTTACGATCCCAAGGAATAAAAGGTACTTATTTCTAGGAAAGCTCAGTTCCTTGAGAAGGAACACACACTTGCAAAAAAGTTAGTAGTGCTCTAGAAGATCAAATAGATAATCAACTGATTGTTCCTACACCTATTACAAAAGAATGTGTAAGCATGGAACAACCTATTATAACACCAAAACGGCGTAGGTCTAGTCAGGTACCCATCATTCCTAAGATATATGGTTATTTCATCATTGATGATAAGCACATCTTCTTTATGGAAGATGATGAGCCCAAGACTTACAAGGAGGAAATAGAAGGCTCAGAGTCTGACAAATGGGTTAAAGCCATGAAGTCAGAGATGGACTCCATGTACATAAATCAAGTCTGGAACTTGGATGATGCTCCAAGTGGTAAGCCCATTAGATGCAAGTGGGTTTTCAAGAAGAAAATTAACATGGATGGTAATGTAACTACCTATAAAGCAAGGCTAGTCGCAAAAGGTTATAGTCAAAATGAAGGTATTGACTATGATGAAACCTTTTCACCAATAACCATACTAAATTCCATTAGGATACTCCTTGTCATCGCTGCTCATTATAATTATGAGATCTGGGATGTGAAAACCGAGTTCCTCAATAGGAACCATGATCGGGATGGATATATGATACAACCCAAAGGTTTTACATCTCAAGGTGGCTCGAAGGTATACAAGTTGCAAAGGTCCATTTATTGACTTAAGCAAGCATCAAGGAGTTGGAATATTAGGTTTGACGAGACAATCCGAGAAATTGGTTTTGTGTCAAATGCTTATTAGCGTTGTGTATATAAGAAGGCTAGTGGGAGTGTGATCATTTTCTTTTTATTATATATCAATGACATATTACTGATAGGAAATGATGTTCCTTTTCTTCAAATAGTAAAGTTATGGTTATCAAAGAAGTTCTCCATGAAAGACCTTGGAGAAGTAGCTTTTATACTTGGTATAAAGATCTACGGTGAAAGATCTAAGAGGGTGTTAGGTCTTTCTCAAAGTACATATATAGACAAGGTTTTAGCTAGATTTAACCTTGAGTAGTCAAGAAAGGGTTACCTCCCAATATCTCACTGGATTAACCTTTCTAAATTCGAGTGTCTGAGAACATAAGAGGAGAGACTACACATGAATGGAATATCTTATACTTCAGCGATAGGATCTATCATGTATGGTATGGTATGCACTTGATAATGGAATACCCTATGCTTCGACCATAGGAACCATCATGTATGCTATGGTATGCACTTGGCCAGACATCTCATATGCTTTGAGCATCACAAACATATTTCAATCGGATCTAGGTGAGAAGCATTGGATGGCTATTTTACTAAGGGTATGTTTTTAGTTTATGGAAAAAGTTATCTATTTGTGAAGGGATACACTGACGCGAGTTTTTAGTCTGATAAGGACGATTACAAGTCCTAGTCAGGTTATGTGTTTATGTTAAATGGAGGGGCAGTTGTTTGAAGAGTTTTAAACAAGATCCAACTGTTGATTCAACCACTGAGTCTAAGTATATACCTGCTACTAAAGTAGCTAAGCAAGTTGTCTAGATTAAGGGATTTATTAGTGATCTCAGTATGATGTCCAACATTGTAAATCCAATAGTGGTCTATTGTGATAAAAATGAGGCTATTGTTAGGTAAAGGAACCACAGTCTTGTTAGAGAAACAGACACGTACTTAGAAAATTCCATCTCATTTAGGAGATGGTAGCTAGAAAGTTTCATAAGCTTAGAATACATCCCTATGGGTCAAAAATCTAGCGAATGGGTAAACAAAGCCATTGACTCAAGTTGAGCATGACCAACATGTTAACGAGTATGGCATGAAGCACATGAAAAATTAGCTAGTGCTAGTGGGAACTTGTTAGACATGATGTCGCCCTAGAGGTAATTTAGAGTGATATGTCTTTATAGTCACTAATGTACAAATAGTTTCAGATTATTATTTATCAATAATAAGACATCTTGATTATATATCGATGATTGTTTCTAAATTGTGTATTTTACTGGTATTATATATATATATATATATATATATATATATGCTATTAAGTATATTTATGTGTTCATTAATATAATAAGACAAAGTTCGTAACTATTTCATAGCGTAAAAGTGCGAGGACATAGTGGGAGCTATGTGGTATCAGTCAATCTCGATACATAAAGGCGAGTGGTGTTCTTTGTGAACAAGTTTAATTCCAGGATAGCCATGACTATTACATGAGCTAAAACTTAATTCGAGCTCAGTAAACTACATGGTACTTAACCTGATGGAAGGAGTGTATTGTACTGGTTATTATTGCAGAATTGGATCAAGTCATAGGCACATGACATTTTGAGTATCGGGGGATCATATGCCTTTGCTAGAAAGTACATTTGATCATCTAGAGTTATTGGGTTCCATATCAGTTTGGAACACTAAGCCTAAAGGTTCCAGGTTGGGAAGCCAAGTTTAGGTTAACCTCTAGCGGTTCTATACTTCAGGATCATATGAGGTCACATACATTGGGTCTTTACCGGACTAAATAAAGAACTTATAGACAGGGTCTATGCCGAGAATATGAGGAAGAGTCAAACTCAATTTTGATGGATTAATTTTGGTTAAACCAATGTACCGAGAAAGAAAGAGGAAAGAGTTTAACCGAGCTTGCATATCGCGAGTGGGCCTTGCGAGAAATATCGTAAGGGCCCATGAGGCAAGCCTGGGCAAGCACTAGAAGTGCTCGCAGGCTTGCAAGCGCTGCATGGAAAGGCTTACAAAGAGCATGCAAGCAGGCCACATGAATGTTGCGAGAGTAGCACTCGTGGAGGCTTGCTGCAAGCCCGCACACTGCAGACAAGTTTGCGAGATTTCTTACAAGCAACATAAGCCCATGCACGGCTTGTCTTGCGGGACAAGGCTACTACGCGAGGTTCTCGCGGAGCAGCCCATGGGCTTGCATGAGCTCATGTGGGATTTGTGAGATTCCCATATCGGTTAAGGGGGAGCATTTTCGCTCCCCCTCAGGCTATAAATAGCCTCTTCCTCCCCCTCCTTTCTCCTCACTTCAGCTCAACCGTTCCTCCTGAGTTTTTACTTCTTTACTTCGTGAGTTTTAGCGAGATCCTCTATGAGTTTCTTTGCTTTCACAAGAATTCTTTTGAAGCTTATTCCTATTTTGGAAAGAGCCTTCTTAGTTATATTTCAGGTTAGTCTACAAGCGGTCTAGCAACTGCTTTGTTAACTAACAAGTTCTTCCTCTACGTGAGGTTTTGGTCGGTTGGATCTGTGTGGACAGGTTATATAGACCATCCTAGTTTGGAGGCTTGTGCTAACAAAATATTTTTCGATTACTCTAAGGGATTTCCACATACATCAAAGGGAAAGGTACGCATCAACTAGTGAGGCTCTAATCATAGATTCTCGATGTCTTTTATTAAGTTTTATAAACCTATAAGCATCTATCGAACGTTTCAATTTTGATTATATCAATCATGCCATGATTAGGAGATCTTATAGGGTTCATCTTAAGTTTTGAAATTCCTCCATGTAAGTTCGCATGTTTAATAACTACCTTAATTAACAATCAATTTAAACCTAATTACTGCTGGTGAGGGTTATTTTCTTAGCTATAAAATTTGTCTCAACACCATTCACATATGCTATTGTTTCCTCCTGAGCATAATTCTCAATATGAGGAACTTCCCAATTAAAAGGATTGAAGGGGTAGGAGTTGGGTTTGAACAAATGATAGTTTAAGAGTTTGTAGATGGTGGAATTTGGTTTGTATTTACATCTTGTTTAGGTGAAGAAGGCAGAGAAATAATAATTTTATTTACAACAAGAGTTGGTGGGGATTTTGAAGGAGAGGGAATGAGTGAAGTTTTAGTAATTAGAGGTGGTGAAGAAGGTTTGGTATAGAAGATTTAGAATAAGGCGATGTGTAACCATGAGGAGGGTAACAAGTGATAAGGTGCTGAAATCTCTCATAAAAATCATGGAGATTCTTGGTGTCCTTCATCTGTGCTGCGTAAAAATACATTCTTAAAGTTGTTGCTCTCGTTGTTGGAAAGAATTTTTCCAAAAAGAATTTGGACACCTCTCCCATGTTGTGATTGATCTTGGTGATAAATAGCAAACCTAGTCTTTAGCAGTATCTTCAACATAAAAAAGGAAAGCTTTGAGCTTTACCAAGTCTAAAGAGACTCTTTTTTACTTCTTGTAATGCACATCACGTGGAACTACTACAAGTGTTTGTATGGATCTTTAGCGGCTCTCTCGGTGAACTTGGGTAAGCTGTGCATAAATCTATACCTCATCTCAAAATTAATAGCTTCGATCTACATCGAGTAAGTAATGCATAGCGGTTGGTGATTCACTACAACCGTTACAAAGTCCTTTTAACAGCTACGCATTAGCCATGGTCACTATGGTTTCTTGTAATTTAACATCTAAGTCGGTCAGGTTCAACAAAACTTCTATTTGAAGATGGGTCGCTGTTGGGTTTGGTTGAAGTCTTTGTAAGTCATCATGACTCTCTCTTCGTGAACTTGCCTAGTACGAGCTTAATTGGATTTCTATATTTCTAGGTCAAAGAGGAGTCTGTTGTCTATAGTTGTTGCTCTGGTCATTCAACAAACGTTAAAGGAACCATCCCTGACAACGATGCCATGATTTGATGGGTGTTGAGACCACAAAAAATAATCTCTACATTGAAAAATAACTTGTATTTAGCGGTAAACAGGATTCAATCCACAGGGAACGGTAATAACTAAGTAATTTTATATTAGAATGACTAAAGTGGTTGAATTGCTGTTCTTGAAATCTTGAAATCATTGGGAGTTTGAAAACTAGAAGTAAAAAGAGAATAAAGAATACAATAAATGTAAAAGATTGACTCAACCAATTAGGGAAAACCATGTATCAAATGATCACTGGACAAGGGATAAATTGCCCCGGGACTTAGGTTTAGTTACACTAACCCTCCATACCATACAACATTAGCAACTCATCCTTTTTTCCGGATGGGGACTATGCTTCGTGCCTCGATCACCTTCTTACTCACTATGACACTCGACGTCGTGCTAGAGAGCTCATTTGAAAATATCAATGAATACTAGAAAAGCCTAAACCCTAACCTATAGGTAGTAGAACTCCTAACACACATTTTAGATTGTTGAATCTCCAGTCTCGATGATGACAAAGAGACTATTGTCACTCACTCCTCCTTAGGCATGTAGAAGTTAGAGATAACAATAAATCACAAAGTTTTACTTTACGGCTGATCAAACCATAAAGAGATTGAGGATTCAATAATAATAAGTGCCGAGATCAACAAATAAGTCACCTTGTGGATTGTTGTATTCAGGTATTAAGTCCTCACATTAATCAAACATGGTTTTGACCCTTACTTAATCAAGTAATTGATAATTTAGCTAGACATGACTGAATTTAAAGATAATAAAAAGTAAAGCGACCAAATATAAAATTGCGAGTAAGTAAAAAGCTTGTTGAAAACAAATGGCGAACTTCAAAATAACTAGAATTAAGAAAAACAATTAGAAAGCTAAAAAAATTGGACTGAATTGAAAGCAAATTTAAATATAAAAGGGTTTGGAAAACTAAGAATAGAAAATATATCCGATAAGTGTATAATTACACTTATTATCAATATAATTTTACACACTAAACACTATAGTTTAAGTCATTTTTATACTTCATATAAAAGATTTCACGTGGTATGTAGTTGTTTTTTATGCAAATGTAGATACAAGGTAAATCTTGGGAGTAAAATGATCTAAAGTGGAATTCTATGTAAAAAGAGTGAAAAAGGTGCGAAAAGATGCATGGAACTTAAAGATTTGGCTTAGGATCGAAGCTGTCGAAGATTGGTGAAGTCATAAGAAGAATTCTGAAGAAAAACACAATTCAAGGTCGTGACAACAATTTGTAGTCGCGACTTGATACACTTCAGAAATAGAAAATTATGAAACAAAGATTCACGGTCGTGACTTGTATATCGCGATCGTGACTTGAACGGTTTTTTTGGTCAAATCTTCTTAACTGCCAACCTCCAGATAAGAATGATCAACCGCCATCAACTACCAATGAAAAGACACTTATCAGAAGTCAACCAATCATGAAAAGGTGCTTATCCATTGTGGATAATATTGAAGCTTCTCAACTAATCATAATGAAGTGATGCAATCTTTCGCCAATGGACATAACTCTTTGTGTGGATAGACGTAACCCTTTGAACTCTATAAATAGGGTTCCAAACCTTACAATTTCGTGGAGCATTAGAGTGCAATTATAAGGTTACGTATAGTGTGTGTAGATAGAAAATAAAATATATAGTTTCGCTATGTTCATAAGTGTTAGCGAGAAAATGTTTAAGTGATTCGAATTCTTGTTTCGAGCGATTGTTGTATAAGTGCACTTGCAAATCACTTATCAATAAAATTTTTCATTCTTCAATATTCGTTTGTTCGATATTCGCAAAGAATAGCATCCTAGCAAAGGTTCTGTACGGGCTGAGACCGAATTCAAAGCAGATGCAGGAATTGCGAGAATTGATGACTCCCATTAAAGAGTGGATACAGTTTAATCAACTTTAGCTTTCACTTGCATACCTTACAACTTTGCTTTGCTTTCTACTTATACTTTCTATTTCGAAGTTTATGATATGTGTGAGTGGGCAACCCGGAGCGGTGGGCCGAGAGCGCACGATTTCATAAACGCAGTCCACCGGGGTGTTTGAAAAAAAAAGTGCGTTGGGTTGGGGACCCGGTAAAAAGGTTGAAAGAGAGGGAAAAAACGTTTTAGATCAGTTCGAACCCGAATTCGCCATCTCTTAGTGTGGAGTCGCCACTTGGATTAGCTCTTTCAAGGAATTAGAGTCCTGTGAGGCTTAACATCTAGGGGACGGCCCGCTAAGACACAGAGATTCAAGTCCTGGATAAGTTGCTTATTTCTTAAGTGATCACATTATATTACATAAAACCGTATTTTCTTAGTTATGCATATTCGCACTTAGGTCGTTTTTAGAGTTTACATGCATGATTCACATATAGAAAAAGTAGTAAATCCATCCACAAAACAATAAGTAAATGTGGAAAGTAAAAATTACAAGGCTTTCAAAAATCGGGGGATGCAACCGCCCGCTAACCTATAATTACATTTTCCATAAAAATATATGCAATACCCGAAGGAAAGTAAAATCTTAAACATACATCTAACCTGCATCCATAAAGGTTAGCATAGGGGATATCACATATGTTCGATTTGATTTTAGCGAGGCCCATGTGGCCTAATTAAAACATCGACGTTTAAAGTTGTTACTTTAAATAAAAATAGTTCATTTTTATTTACACATATGTTGATCAATTTTATTAGTGAAAATGATCGCATGGCATAAAGTGAGGTCTGTTATCTAGGAATAATTTTAATTCCCTTTGTTGGGGTATTCTAACATAAAAATTAAAAAGAAATAAAAGATGAAGAGAATTACAACATTATTTACAATAATAAAGAATAAAAATAATTCCTAGACCAAAAATAAAAATTAGAAAGAAATGAAGCAGATGAAAGCATGAAATCCGCGGTTCTAGGAACTCAGAGGCTTACCCTTGCGGTATGAATCCACTTCGGTGTATCCGTTCGATCCCCGGGAGTGTTCCTCGTTCTATTTGGTTTAATTGTAGTTTAATGTGGAAAAATAAGTGTTTATTTATCACAAAAGATAATCAGACTCGGGTTCTAAATTTATTTTAGACCCGAGAATATCTGAGGATTTAAGAAGAAATAGATGAAGAAATTTAATTAAAAGCTGAACAGATTTGGGATCCAAAAGTGTTTTGGATCCAAGAAAATGTTAGAAGAAAAGAAGAAATTATTATTTGCATTTTTTATCTGAAAGAGAGAATTTTTCTCTGAATTTTCGAGCCCCCTTAAATCCAAAAATGTCCGACTATTTATAGAAAAATCCTGGAAAATCCAAAAAAGGAAAAAAAGTTGAGCGGGGTCGCCAAAGAGTTTGGTGACCTTGCCAAACTCGCTGGCAAGCTCGCTAGCCACTTTGGCGAGGCTGGCTAACCTCGTTAGAAGGTCTGGTGAGCCCGCCAGACTACCTGGTGAGGCTCATCAAGGTCTGGTGAGCCTCGCCAGGACCTTGGTGAGGTACGCCAGGTTCCTGGCGAGCCTCGCCAAGGTCTGGCGTGGTTCGCTAGAGCCCTAGCGAGCCTCGCCAGGGTCTGGCGAGGTTTGCCAGATCCCTGGTGAACCTCGCCTGGACCCTGTGAGCCTCGCCAAAATCTGGCGAGGTTCACCGGGCCCTCTAGCGAGCCATGCCTCGCCAAATATAGGGGAGGTGAGCCCTAGATCCAGTTTTCGGTGGCTTTTTCAAATTTTTTTGTGTATTTTTATATTTTTTAATTAATTTTCTGAATTAAAATCCTTTTAAATTCAGAGATGAGGAAGACTCCCATTTAAAGATCGTTGAACGGTCGAAAATCGTGTGATTCGAAGATAAATATCTTGAAATGCCTTCATCATTGAATGCGTGAGCTGGTAAAAAATCCCGTGCTCACAGCTGCCCCTCGTGTGATCATCACTGGTTGTATAACTAGTATGATCACACCAAAAGAGCTTAGGGATAGAGAGAATACCTGACCAGTGTCGTTGGTGACATCTTGTTCCCAATTTGTGATAACGTAGGCCTTCCTTTCTGGCTATGTGTCTTCATAGGGTCATCCATTTCTTTCTTCGAAATCCTTTAGGTACTTGGTGTTCCTTGTAGGTGGGTCGACCATTTCTTTCTGCGACGTCCCTTTAGTGGTTGTCAACCGTTTCATTCTTCGGTTGATAAATGAGACTGTTTCATTCTTCAGCCATTGAGATAATCGTTTCCTTCTTCGATTATGTTTTGAATTTCCTTAATAGGATGTTGACTTGTTTCCTGTAACAAATCATGGAAAAGTATAATGTTAATACATTTTATGATGAATGTTTTAATTATTTGATTGAGTTTATGTGAAGCAAAAAATTTTGCCCCTTCAATCAAAAATTAAAACATAACAAGTAAATAAGTTTAATATGAAATTCGGGGGTGTTCCACTACGCCATAGATGGCCTGTTGCAACAACTTTAAAATGTTGCCTAAAGTGCCAAAAGTGTTGCAAAAGCACTTTTCGCAACATTTTTCTGTGAAAAAAATCATTGGTGATGCTTCCCTTGCGAAAAGTCGTTTTCGCAACACTTTATTTTTCTCGCAACGCTAAGAAAAGTGTTGCGACAAGTGACTTTTCGCAACACTTTTTTAGTACTTGCAATGCTTTATGTTGTGTTGCAAAAAATACCTGTCACCGTCAATGTTAACGTCCATTAGTTTTTTTGCAACACTTTTGTTATTTATTCGGAACACTTTTCTTATAACACTTTTAGCATATTTGCAACACCCGTATCCAGTTTTCGTAACACTTTGAAAAACAGTTATGTCGCAGTTGAAACACTTTTTTCACTTATTGCAACACATTTGTAAAAAAACTTAATTGATGCCATAATTCAAAATAATTGAAATTCATTTTTTATATAATTTATAATGCATAATATTCAATTGTTTACAAATTCAAACCAGAACTAAAAATTACATCTTACCATACAAATTAAAAATAACGCTACTAAAAGTGTGTAGTATTTCCAAAAGATTCTCAAATCGATTTTTACACATTTAAAGTTTAAATCACTCACCATGAGAGTGAAGCATTGCTCTCATCATCTTCATAAGCAGATTTACAACCCACATTATGGAAGAACAAAAGAAGAATGTTATCGCTTAATGAGAAATTTAAAGAAAATAATCAAGTTGTAAAACAATTATCTACATCTTCATATCCTTGAATACAAATTTAAAGAACTAACTAGTAATGCAAAACATTCAAATAAGAATAGAAAGGAACAATAATATGAATAACAATGGCAATAAGAATTCATGAGTAATCAAAAAAATCAAAGAGTGGTTTACCATTCCAATCAAAGTCGTTCTAGAAGGTAAAACTACCAACTACAAATGTAAAACTACACATATAAATCAACTCTTTGATTTCTATCTACCAATTACAAATGTAAACTACACAAATAAA
>CATIWQ010438535.1:0-13499 GCA_949673415.1 Euphorbia schlechtendalii
ATTAAATTTTTATACTTGATTACAATAAATGTTATCAAATATTAAAGTTTTTAGGTAAACAATGCAATTATATTTAAAATTTAAACATATTTTGATTTATTTTATATTTTTTCTATTAATTTAATAAAAAATTTATAATAAAAAAAATATTCATAGACTTGAACCAGGTTTGAGAATAACGTTGTTAACCCGATCTAAGCTAGATCCAGGCTTGAAATTCTAAAGTTCGAATTTGGATTAATATTTTTTTTGTAAAAAATCCATCGAGCCGAGCCCGGCCCGTCCGACGAACTGGCTACTTACAAACATAGAGCTGATTCAATTCCCAGCAACACTACCCAAGCAGTCACAAGGTGATGAACATGGCTACAGAAACAACTGAGGATACATTATCGCCAGCCATTCCCATGGAAATAGTTCCGAAAGATCCCCCAAAGATTCATCGTCTACACGAGTCTGTTGTTAATCGAATCGCTGCTGGAGAAGTTATTCAACGCCCCGTATCCGCCGTCAAAGAGCTCGTGGAAAACAGTCTGGACGCCCATTCTACCTCCGTTAACGTCGTTGTCAAGGATGGTGGCCTCAAGCTCATTCAAGTCTCAGACGATGGCCATGGCATTCGAGTAAGTCATTCACCTGTATCGCCAATTCTGTTTGCTTCTATCTTGCCTTTGAATTTCTCATTGCCATTGTTGATTTTTTTTGTTCGTAGCTTGAAGACTTGCCTATTTTATGCGAGAGGCACACAACATCGAAGCTCTCCGCTTATGAGGATTTGCAGTCCATCAAGTCCATGGGGTTCAGGGGAGAGGCGCTGGCCAGTATGACCTATGTTGGTCACGTTACTGTCACCACCATCACCCAAGGTCAATTGCACGGCTACAGGTGCTTTCGAATTGTTTGATGAAATGCCTCTTCCAGCCCCTAATTTTTTACACCTCCAATTTTGGTTTTAGCCTTGTGATTTGTTGTTCAGGGCATCATATAAAGATGGTGTCATGGAGAACCAACCTAAGCCCTGTGCTGCTGTCAAAGGAACTCAGATAATGGTGTGCCCCTTATTTATACTCTTGGATATGCAAATTAAGAGTGTTGGAGTATAACTTGGAAAAGCAATTTATGTTTAACTCATTCCTAAAAAGAATGTGGTTTTGAATATTCATTCTCTTTTCATTTTGGTTTCGCTTGTCTTACTAGGTAGAGAACTTGTTTTATAACATGATAGCACGGAAGAAGACTCTCCAAACTTCTGCTGATGACTATTCAAAAATTGTAGACTTGATAAGCCGTTTTGCTATTCATCATACAAACGTGAGCTTTTCGTGCAGAAAGGTTGGTCTCCTGATTTTCAAAATTCACTGTATAGCTTTGTGGAGTTCATTTTGTTTGATTGAGTATAAATTCTTTGTAAATGCTATTGGAATTAGCATGGAGCTGCCAGAGCAGATGTCCACTCTAATGCTACAACATCAAAGATTGATTCCATCAAATCTGTTTATGGGGTCTCAGTTGCTCGCAATCTTATGCAAATTGAAGTTTCAGACAATGACTCGGTTTTTGAGATGACCGGATTCATCTCAAATTCAAATTATGCTGCTAAGAAAACCACAATGGTACTTTTCATTAATGGTATGTATTTCCTGCATCATCTTTAAAATGGGAATACTCACTCGATTTGTTATTTATCTCACTTTAATTGTGGATTTGGTAGGTTTCCTAATAATTGACTTTTAATTTCTGTATATGTCCTTGTGTTTCAGAAAGACTAGTGGAATGTACTGCATTGAAGAGAGCTCTTGAAATTGTTTATGCTGCCACCTTGCCAAAAGCTTCCAAGCCTTTTCTGTATATGTCTATTTTGTTGCCACATGAGCATGTTGATGTGAATGTACATCCAACAAAGAGAGAGGTATGCCTTTCTAAGAT
Source organism: Euphorbia schlechtendalii (assembly GCA_949673415.1). NCBI lineage: Eukaryota > Viridiplantae > Streptophyta > Magnoliopsida > Malpighiales > Euphorbiaceae > Euphorbia > Euphorbia schlechtendalii. Next base: position 1,927 of record CATIWQ010438535.1, read on the forward strand.
CTATGCTTTCAATTTCAGTCACATGATGATTAGAGAAATTCAACATTGAGAAGTATTAGGTGTTATGGGAGATAAAAAAAAAGTGCTGAAAAACAGAGAAAAAAATAATGCATGAGTTTATATTATTGGCTGTGAGAGGATTAGAATAAATGTAGTAGACAATAAATATATGGTTAAGAAAACATGTGAAGAAAAGATCACCTTAAACTCTTTGATAATAATGTTAGCTGTTCTGCTTGATTTGCTAGTATTTATAATGCAAACATTTTTGAAATTATGTGATCACATACATTATGGTGATATTCTTACTGTGGTGATGTGGACTTATGTTTAATGGGCACTTTTCTTGAGAATTTTATGAATCATTAATTGCTTTATTGTGGGCTGTAGGCGGATTGAAATTTAATTGAGAAAGAATTGCTGATTTAATTCACTGAGTTATAATATAATTTGTTGTGAAATCTTGTAAAAGAAAATTTCCATATATGAGAGTGAACTTGATATTTTGCTAAAGAATTTAGGTCATATGAAGGAAATTATGTAATTATACGACTGCGTAGGATAGATGAAATTTGTACCCCAAAGCATATGCCGCACTGGAACCCTGGTTCGCGTTGCTATTCACTTGTTTTGAAAATTTTTGACATAACTTGGGGGGCAGGCATACTATTTGATGGTATTGAATTGAAGAGAACATATTGATTCTTTTCTTAATACGTCCAAATCATTGAACATGCAGGTGAGCCTTCTGAATCAGGAAGCTATTGTGGAGAAGATTCAATTGGCTGTGGAAACAAAGTTGAGGAGCTCAAATGAGGCAAAGCAATTTCGAGAACAGGTTTGTTAGCTGTTTTGTGGTGAAGATCAATGTGTGATGCCCTCTGTAATTTTTACTTTGTTGCCTCCTTCAGTTAGTCATGTATAAACATTAAACAGGTTATGCGAATGAATGCACAGCTGAGAAGAAGAAAATGTTTTCATATTCAAATTAGCCAAGGTAAACTGGCATAAGCAAAACTTTGTAAGAATTACTGTGACTTTTCCCTTCCTGAGTCCCACCATATTCCTGCTTCAAAATATCAGATATCCTAACACATTAACAGACCCTATACTCATTATTAATTATTCTACTCATACCTACTCCCATCCTAGTTAACCAGGTGCAGCCTCATTCTCTCTTATGCACTCTCCAAACCTTAGGGCAATGTGACAACTTTTCTAACACATGACCCTCATCAGGTAGAGCTGCTTCTCAAGGTTGTTAACAGTCACCCCTTCCCTGTCACACTTCGCCTTTGGTGAGAGGGTGTTAAGTTGTCTTGTTTTTGCATCAGATAATGACTGGCTATTGCTTTACCTAAACTAAGCTAAGTTGTGGCAAACATAAGCTGCTTTTTCAATCTTTTTTGAGTATGTATTGATATTACTATGGCATTTCATTATTAAGTATCAATTCCATGATTCCTTATTTAGGGGTGTTAGTGAGATTGAACATAATAGAATGTAATGGGAAATAACTTTAAAGTTCTTGTTTTCCTCAGATTTTAACAATTATTTGCATTCTAGCAGTATTCTCCATTCTATTCTGCCAAAATACGCTCTATGAATTCGGATGATGAATAATATACTGATTATGAATCTCAATTATGACTAGAGAATCAAGAGACAAAACATGTGAGACCTGCGTCGTATTCTATTCCAAATATTTTTAATCTTGTATTTCACTTTTCTTAAGCTTTTCATGATATTCATCATGTGTTTACTTCTATATTGTTGGATAACAATATTGAAAATTCCTCGCTTCCTCATATTTTGCTCTGTTTTGAATATTAATCCTTTTTTAATGACTGATTATTGGGTATAATCCAAGCTGGACATCAAGTTTCCAGGATAGTATGTCATCATAGTCTCTAGAATGCATTTTAAGAAAAGGTCGAGCAATGAAGTCCTTGGAAGATTTGTCTTTTCAGAACAAATATTTTTTTTTCTCTTACTTCACCCACCTCTCCATTATGTAGGTGCTGAAGGGCATAGATGGCATCTATCCTGCAATATAATTGTTGTTTCAGTTTCACAAGTTTAGAGAAAAAAATAGTCTCGGAACATTACATATAAGCTTAAGCTTTTGGGTAAAGTGACCCTCTTGTACCTAGGGAAATACTTATAATATCCGAAATGTTTAAATTAATATTCAAGTATTGTGCCCAAAACATTAATCAGTTCAATTCTACAGTGTTTAACACATTGTATACTATTTAACTATTTCATGACACATCAGTTATAATATATTTCTCTGTACAACTCCAGTTCTCACTTGTATGACATCCTCTATTCAGACAGTGGATCCTACTCCAAGATGTCTTCTGGATTCAAGCAAGGATATGAATGTTGATTTCTCATCTGAGGGTATGAAAGCAAAAAAATCTTATACCCTTGTATGTGTGTTTATGTTTTTTTTTAGGAAGCCTTGAAGACTCTTGATTCATTTCATTTTGTTTAGGGTCAAAGTCGCAGAAGGTTCCTGTCAATAAAATGGTGAGAACTGATGTATTAGATCCAGCTGGAAGGTTGCACGCTTACTCATATCCTCGTCAACATTTTGAAAAAAGTTCTTTGACTGCTGTGAGGTATAGTTCTAAATTAGCTTGTCTGATTAAGCATTGTTGTGTAGTTGAATGAAAAGCACTTTAAATATCATTCTTCCATTAATGTTACATATAAAATTTTGGCATCGGTATTGACGATGTGTGGAATAATACTTCAATACAGAAGAAAAGAATTAAATTCCATTGATTGAATTCAATTGGGTTCATTTCCTTAATTCAATATCTTTGTTTAGAAACTTTTTTCATATACAAGAAGTCAATTGCTTATTAGTGAGTTTATTAAATATATTTCTATAATTGACCATTAATGGAATAATCATAACCATGAGTTCATTTTGGCGTTGTATAGCATACTGAACATGAATGAAATAATCATAAATAAATATAAATTGTTAAAATTTTTATGAATCTGCACATCACTTTTTGGTTTAGATAATAATTAATATGACGGTGTGACTAATCCTCATGGAAAAGGTAAAGGTGGTACCTTTGAAATTGGTGTTGTTAAGAGATGGTTGTTTATTTAGTATTTGCTTTTCGACTAAGGTTAAGATTAAGATAAAGATTACTTGTAAATTCATTCTAGTCTTCAAATGATTGTATTTACTTCATAATTTAGAAGAATGTGGATTAAATTAATTGTTGAAAGTTAATTCATTTAGTGAATAAAGGTTTGTCTCGGATAAGATGTAGGTACAAAGGACAAAAAAAAAGTGCAAAATAAGTATCTGTATATCTGAAATTTTATCAAGCCAAACAAACAGTTGTGCTTCTGGCATTTCAAGCCAATAAAGGAATTAGGAAACAGAATAGCTAATGTTTTTCATTAGATAAATAAAATATGATTGGCAGAATCAATAGTTCAAGTATTCTAGTGTCAGATTAATATCTGATTAGGTTGCAACAACTGTGTGTTGAAGGGTCTTCCATTCTTGTAAACAATTTTAAACTCAATTTGAGCTTGTGTCTTGATTTCCACATTTGAGTAAATAATAGAACTGCAGGTCTTCAGTTAGGCAAAGAAGGAATCCAAAGGAAACTGCTGATCTTACTAGTGTTCAAGAGCTTATTAATGATATTGATCGCAACTGTCATTCAGGTATTTCTGACTGCATTTATTATGCTCTTCTCAGTGGATGTTTCTTAAAGCTATTATTGTTTAATAGTTAAACCTGATATTCATGTTATGATGCAGGTCTGCTGGACATTGTACGGCAGTGTACATATATTGGCATGGCAGATGATATGTTTGCATTGCTTCAGCATAATACCCATCTGTATCTTGCAAATGTAGTGAACTTGAGGTAATATTATGCATGACCTTTTTATATATGTATGAGAGAAAAGAAAAGGGGATCACTAATATGAAAGAAGTCAGTAAATTAATTTTTTTTCCCAGATTTAGTTCAGGAGCACCAACAAAAGCCACAATCTGTTTGTGAAAATTTGATAAGATAATTTGGGAGCATTTTTTGCAGCAACGTTGACACATCTCGTGTCCTTGCTTTTTATCCATAAGAGGCCCATATCCTGAATGGGGGACATGGCTTAGCATCCACTTTTGTGTAGTTAATGGGCCACACTGGATAGATGAAACATTGTCTTCTTGCTCTGCTCACTTCAATTACTCTTGTTCTATGAATTTGCAGCAAAGAGCTTATGTATCAACAAGTTCTGTGCCGGTTCGCACATTTCAATGCCATACAACTAAGTGAACCAGCCCCCTTGCCAGAGCTTATTGCATTAGCATTGAAAGAGGAAGAACTGGAATCAGAATGCAGTGAGAACGATGGCTTGAAAGAGAAGATTGCAGAAGTAGCTTCTTTTTTGTTGAAATATATGTTCATTTTGATATCCGTAACTTTTTAATTTCTTTGAGCATTGAATTATTTCCATCTGATAAGTGCTTCAGTAATCAGTAGTTTATTTAGGTCATCAACATAACTAAAAAGTTCAGCTTTACCATAAAGGGCTGAATGCTGTATTACTTTCTTTCAGGTGAGGTTGAAATGTAATTCCATAAAAAATTACGGTAAAATCATTTGACGAACTTTAGTTTCACCAAATAGTACTGAGTTCAACCAATTTAACTGAATGGGAAAAAATCAACTCCCTTCTGTCACTTCATAGGGCATTTTTATGTCTAGTCCCTTGCTGGTAGAGTAGGAGTTTAATTTGTGATAATTTAAAACTTGGCAATTCGATGATATACATTAAATCTGTCCATATATGCAATTTTTCTGTAAGCATAATGCATGTTAATGCTGTTGAGTGCTTGCAAATATGGTAATTGTGTAGCTTGATTTGTTTCCCTAGCTTCTTTGCTGGGATTCTTAGAAGTGCTATGATTCTGTTCCATTTTGTTTTGTCATTTTGCATGTATCTTTGGCTTATGGAAGTGAAAATTGTTAAAGGCTTGTTTGTAGTTGGTGTAATTTTAGTGAATTATCTTTTATATTAGCATGTCTCACACACTTTTCTCTTTTCCTTTCTTCAGATGAATACAGAATTGCTCAAGGAAAAGTCTGAATTGCTATATGAGTATTTTGGTATTTATGTTGACTCACATGGAAATTTGTCTAGGCTTCCTATCATACTTGACCAATACATGCCTGACATGGATCGCATCCCTGAATTTGTACTTTGTTTGGGGAATGATGTAAGTACCATTTTTCAGATGGTGATGCCTTAGTGTTTGTTGGCTTAATTTGATTTTATACGATTCATCTTTGTACCATTTTTTTTAGGTTGAGTGGGATGATGAGAAGAAATGCTTTGAAACAATTGCTGCTGCTCTTGGAAACTTTTATGCCATGCATCCCCCGTTGCTGCCCAATCCATCAGGTGATGGTTTGCAGTTGTACAAAAAGAAAAGTCCTGCAAATAATTTTCAAGATGAAACTACGATTGATACAGGTATGTCTACTTTAGTTTGATGCTGCAAGTGCTTTAAATAACTCACATGCATCTATGAGAGAAAAATGCACACTTTTTCATTTCCCCATCCCATCATGCATATAAATGCATCTTGTAAGAGGCTTGCTGAGATTTTGCAGGGAAGAATCAAGCTGAGGATGAAATGGAGCATGAATTGCTTTCAGAAGCAGAGACAGCATGGGCGCAACGTGAATGGTCGATTCAGCATGTGTTGTTTCCCTCAATGAGACTCTTTCTCAAGCCACCATCTTCAATGGCTACTAATGGAACCTTTGTCCAGGTATGGATCGCATCGCATTCAGTATTTGTGTTCATGCGTCAATGTTTTCGAAACCTCGTGGCATACTTTTTAACTTTGGCTCCACATTTGAATTTTGTCGCATTTACATTGCATAATACTTTTTAATGTTTGACAATTGACAGAGTTGCAATAAAAGGGTAATATATTATGCCATTTAAAAGATGGATAGATTGGTCAAAGTAGGTCCTCCAATAATGTTATAGTGCAAACTATATAATGCACAGTTATGGAACCTCCTAGTAAGGGTTTGATTATCTGAAGTGTAAATAAAATCTGAAGGTGTGAAATCACAATTGAAGTATAGAAACTAAAATGGCATTTGTTTTCAATTACAAAAGTTGAGTTAATGACTTTTCAAGTGCAGTGTTAGTTATGGTAATTAATCTTTGCTTTGCCAAAGGTGAAATGAGACAGTCACCATCTAGTTGGTCTGCTCCCTGGTGTTCATGTTTCCTTCACCATGACATCACTTTAAGGCCATTTCAATACCCATTGTTGCCCAAAGCTTTCATTAATCTGTCCTTTTCTTTCTCGCAACGGAATTGAAACATAATATTTTCTATTCGCAGGTAGCTTCTTTGGAGAAGCTTTACAGGATTTTCGAGAGATGTTAACTTGAAATGAACAAGTGCTGACAGATCAAAGTTGTACGGTGTTTTACATCCCCTAAAGTAGCAGCTCTCAATGTACATACAAATCTGTAAAAGAACCTCTACGTACATTACAACAGTTTTGCACAGAACTATCCGACTGCTTTAGGACTACAAAATGAAGCCAAGCTGTAAAACCTTCTAGCTTACATAATTTCTTTTGTTGTTTTGTATTTTGATGCGATCTTTATTTCATTACAAGAATCAAGCATATAAAAAATTGAAATATTCCCATTCTAAATTCAGAACTATATAACCTTTCAAATCGTTCCAAAACGAAAGAATCCAACGCATCATGACAAAGCAAATTGCCATTAGTTCATTGCATGTTCTATTCTAAGAGAAAACAACTTTCTCGTATCGTTCTTAATACTCATCACTCATGATCCATATAACATAATGAAAGATCAAATAACTAAGTTTTGAATAATCCCGTACTATCAACTTACATGCCTTAACTAATACATCAACGGTTTCACTAACGAAAAGATAGAAACAGGATTTAAGAGTGAAACCAAATTACTAAAAGCATGAGTTATGACAAAGTCTTGAGGTTTAGCGGAGTTCATTTCCTATTATAGCTTGGATCATTTTGGTAAGAAATTGCAACTTAGAATCAAACCACAACCAACCATTCTAATTTTACCAACGAAAAATTCCGTTTACAGCATTATGTCTCCATTACTAAGTATCTGAGTCAGACCATAAGAAGAATTATCCCAGATATGACATGTTTTCCCTAAATCTAGCCATAAATATGCTTTATGGTGAAGTTGACTAGTCATAAATATGCTTTTATGGTGAAGTTGATTAAGCCTCAGAAACTGGTTCTCAATCAGAGAACCTTTGCTACGTAAAAGCAAAAGCAAAAACTAACAAAACACACATGAAAGGCACCACGTAGAATCATCTGTCAATATCACTAAAAACGTGATGAAATTTCACATTATCAATTAATATCATCATGAAACATTCATTTTGCTAAGCGAAATCTAAAGGGAAAAAAGAGCTTTAGATCAAAATATAAATAATGATTTTCGTTACCATTATATGACAGCACTTCCATGAAATAAAATCAGCTACCATTTCTTCATCAAGGATTGAAGCTGCCATTGCCTGAATTTCTAATAGCTCTCTCAATGGGCAAAAACAGTGTCATTCCGCCTGGGGGGCCTGTCAGGAATGCTCCCGGGCTTAAATTTCGAAGCCTCGTGTTTAGCCAATTCAGGAGGCACGTGACTATTACTCTGAATAAGCATCTGCTTCAGATCATAGAAAACCTCAGAATCTCCAACAGTCAAGAACGTTGTAGCCACACCCGACTTTCCAGCACGCCCTGTTCGTCCTATACGATGAGTATACATTTCAATATTCCCAGGCATATCATAATTTATGACATGTGCCACATCAGGTATGTCGATACCACGGCCAGCAACATCGGTAGCAACAAGAACATTGTATCTCTTTGTCCTAAAACCTTCAAGGCTGATTTCTCTCTGCTCCTGGGACTTCCCACCGTGCAGAGTCGTCACCCTATAGCCTGCCTTGTCCAGATTTTTCGCAACCATGTCAGCGTTCTTCTTTGTGTTGACAAACACGATCGCCGTTTTGTCTCCAAGTTCGTCGAGTAATCTCTGCAGCTTGTAGAACTTCTCCGATTCCTTCATCCACATTACGTGTTGCGATATTAAATCTGTTGTCTTTCCGGCAGTTCCGATGGTGACTACGACAGGGTTTCTCAGATACTTCCTAGCAAGGCGCTCAACGGCGGGCGGCATTGTGGCGCTGAACATGTAAGTTGTTCGGTATATCCTTTTCTCGTCAAGCTCTTCATCTTCGTTTTCAGGTTTTAGATTGCTCGATGGCATAGCATCGAGCACTCCCATGACCTGGGGTTCGAAACCCATGTCGATCATTCGATCAGCCTCGTCAAGAACCACGTAATTGCATTGGTTCAATACAGCATATCGCCTCTCCAAGCAATCAAGCAAACGACCAGGCGTAGCAATCACAACCTCACACCCTTGCCTAATTCTAAACCCTTGCTCCTCGATCGACTGCCCGCCGACAATGGAAACCACTTTGATGCCTAAGTAATGAGCAAATTTTACAGTTTCATCCTCAATTTGTTGCGCCAATTCACGAGTAGGGGCCATGACAACCGCATAAGGTCCCTCAGCTTCGTTATCCTCACTCATGGGGGGTAACCTTGAAATATAAGTTAACATAGGCAAAACAAAAGCAGCAGTTTTACCTGAACCAGTCTCAGCTATCCCAATCACATCGCGCTGCTGCAATCCCAGTGGAATAGCGGCCATTTGAATAGGAGACGGCTTCTTGTAACCAGCCCTGTCAACTGCCTTCAATAGCTCTGTGGTGAGTTTGCTCTCAACCCAACTTCTCATAGGCCTGGGAATTTTGGATCCCTTGTAGGAGATATTGAAGTCCTCCCTGAAAATTCTCCAATCTCTCTCGGTCATCTCGTCAAGCTTCTTCTCGGACCAATGCCTATCAACTCTCATATCAAAAGTGTCATACATATCAGCAGCTTCTTCTTTAAGTTTCCGAGCAGCGGCCTCCTCAGGCTTCTCCTCAACCCCTTCCTTCTTGCGAATCTCTTCCATCATCTCCTTCTCGTTTTTGGCAGCAAGCTTTTTCTGCTCCCTGCGATCCATACCAGCACGAAACCCTCGGCCAAACAGCAATTGAGCCTCATGAGTGTTCTGATACAAGGAATTGATATCTCTAGAGGTATCCTCGGTATTCTCCCAATCGAAAGAGAACCGGAACTTCTCGCTAGGTTTAATAACCCTCTTCTTAGGTTTCTTAGATCCCAAATACTGCTCCTTGATAGCATCAAGCTCCTTCTCACGCTCTCTCTCCGCTAATTTCTCCACGCGAGCGCGCTTGCCGTCCTCTTCACGCTCCCGGTCGCGGTCCCGTTCCCGTTCTCGCTCTCGATCACGGCGGGAAGAGCGGTCTCTATCTCGGTCTCGGTCGCGGTCTCTATCTCGGTCTCGATCTCGGTCACGATCACGGTCGCGGCGGTCGGAATCCGGGGGCAGGTGGGAGTCGGTGGCGGCGGAGTTTGGATCGGAGGAACGGAGTTGAGCGAGAAGGTTTTGCTGGCGGAGTTTCTGCTGTTGAAATTCCTCTTGGCGGCGCTCGAGGGCAAGTTGTTCGCGCTGTGCTTTGGTCAAGAAGACGGGCTTTTTGGCGGAGGCGGAGATTTCGTCGGGGCGTTTCATGTTTGTAGGAGGAGAAGTTCGCTTGGGGAAGTGCAGGAAGGGAAAACCAGATACAGATTTCCACAGTTGAAAATGGAATCGATCGATTAGATGTTTCCAGAAGCGCTACACTATGCTATGGTACTTTATCCTTCTTTTACTTATATTAAATATAAAAGGAATCTTACACAAACCTTGGTTATAGCTAAACTTGTTATTGCGGGCTTCGGCGGATTCAGATCGGGTTTGATCGTTTATTTTGTTAAAAGCATCTATCCAAGTACAGGTTGATCTGCATTTTATAATTTTGGGTTCGAGCTTTTGAGTCGGGTTTACGATATCATTCTCAAGCCCGGTTCATGACTCATACTAAATTTTCATTTAAATTTTTTATGAACTAAATATACATGAAAGATGTTTTCAATATATAATTGCGTATAAAACATACATATAATTGCATTCTCTAATTGAATAGTTTAAAACATATTACGAATTATTACATTTAAGTTTAAAAATCAAACATGGTAAAATTTAAAAATTTAAAATAATTGTTATATAATATATGATTATAAAATAATTATTCATCAACAAATGTCCAAACCCGATACAAAAAAGGGATCTCGGGCCAGGCCGAACAGGTACCCCCGCCCATGAACGAGTCTAGTGATTGGATGTGTATAAAATTATCTAAAAGTACAAAAAAAATTATACAAATTTTACAATGCTTAATTTTTTAAATTGGTTAAACACATTAACAGCTCCCTCACCTTTCGCATTTCCATCTACTGTTCCATGTCATTTCAAAAAATCTTCATACCTCCCTCCCCTTTGAAAGTACACCTCTTGATTCCCTTAATCCGACATCACTAATAACATGGCAATCGTTGACTAACATGGTGAGTGTTGACTTTTTCTTCCTTTTCTTTTGATTTTGTTGCAAATTTTCTTCGTATTTTTTGCAAATCCTATTTTCACCAAAATGATGAGATTTTCAACGATTCATTAGACAAAGGTTTATCGTTGTGTTGCTAGAGGACTTAGAGAAGAAATTTTTTTTATGTTTCATGAATTTTTGAAGATTTAGTTTGTTTTTCAAAAATTTTCCGGGAAAACTCATGAATTTTCTAGAATAGAATCCACCCATTCCTTTCATTCTCATTTTAATTTCCTTTCTTTTTTCCCAATAAAACAAAAAACAAAAGGAATCAAATGACATTCATACTAACAATTTAAAATCTATATATGTTTGATGATGAAGTTTGTGTTTTGATATGATATGAGAGAAAAAGATGGATTGATGAAGAAGATAACAGAAATGCAATGTGAAAATTTAGAAGGTCGTAACAAAATTATTTTGTGAACTTTTTTTTGTAACGTTTACCATTAGTGCCACATGTCGAGTTATTATTAAGTTGACTATTCTGCATGGATGATACGTGAACAATTTTTTTACATATAATGGTGTGTGTATCTCACTCTCTTCGTTGAGAGTGTTTTAGTTGGATCGAGGGAGTCAAGATTTGCACTTTTAAAGGGCAGAGAGCTACAAGAACCTTTTGAAATGATGTGAGGTAATAGGTGGAAAAGAGAAGTGTGAAGAGAGTAGTTGATGCATTTATTCTTTTAAATTTGGCAAATTAACTTTGAATGGATCATGTTCATTGCCTTTTGAATCAATGATTGATAATTATTAAGTGATTTAGAATTAAAAATACTTGTTTATTGGTTTGTGTCTACATCTCTCCTACATGAAGGTGAAGTTAATGAAGAAATTCACAACCATAAAGATTTTAGAAATCCATGAGGAATGTTTTACTGTTTTCTTAGTTAAGTCCGGTAGACGCCCAAGTTT
>CATIWQ010438585.1:0-24905 GCA_949673415.1 Euphorbia schlechtendalii
CAATCAAAATAAGCATATGCATAAAGATTCAGCAAAAATGACAATTCATTGATGAACTTAACAGGGGTATAAATGTTTCAAATGATTTGACTCCTGCCATCAATTAGCCCTTTCAGGTTTTCTAACCAATGTGGTTCTCTCAATGTCCTAAGTTTTGCCTAAGCCGCCCTTTTCTGGTTTTCAACTCAGTGGACTATTCTTTTTGTATTTTGAAAAGAAGCCCTAATTTTTGCTCAACTAACTGAGTGTTAATTGACAGACTAATTACAAATTTATTTTTTGTTTATACTGCTTTTTTATAGATTTATTTCTTTCACCTATGAGTGATAGCAATTGTGTAAGACTTGGTCAATTTGTTAGACCGGTCGCCATTGATGTCCACGATTTCAGTTGTTATCGTTCAGCATTTCTGATCGATTGGTTGGTGCTCATGCTGTTTTGCTAGTTTGAGGTGTATTTGATGATGAGTCTTAATCATCGGTGTTTCTTATGATGATTACCCCACAAATGGTAACAAGCCATGTGAAGGAATTGTTAACATGTTCAACAATCTGACTCCTTTTTCTCTTTAGTATTGACTCTTATTTGATTATCCCACGAATGATGGTGATCCGTGTGATGGAGTTGTTGACATGTTTAACTATCTGACTCCTTCTTTTTGGCATTGTGTTGGTTGTTTGGTCTTATGAATGGTGGTGATGGAGTTGTTGACGTGTTCAACGATCTAACTCCTTCTTTGTCGCATTGCACCGGTTGTTTGTTCTTATGAATGGAGTTGTTGACGTGTGCAATGATCTAACTCCTTCTTTGTGGCATTGCGCCGGTTGTTTGGTCTTATGAATGGTTGTGATGGAGTTGTTGACGTGTTCATTGTGACATTGCACCAGTTGTTTGGTTCGAACTTGCTTGGTCGACATTTTGGCCTTATTCTAGCTCCGATCCTTTTGATCTTTGCGTGAATCAGTGGATGTTTCGTGCTTGGAGATCTTTCCATTGATCTTTCATTTTTGTATGACGAGGCAATTGCTATCACGTGTTGTTTAAGTACATGTGTTTGTCTCTCACTTTCTCTCAAAAGTCAAATCATTTGAAATTTACAATGAGTTTGAGGAATCCATTACCCAAACATTATTTTTGACGAGGAGAACTCCCATTTGAAGATCGTCGAATGGTAAAAAATCATGTGATTCGAGGATAAATATCTCGAAAAGCCATCATCATTGAACTCACGAGCTAGTACAAAACCCCGTGCTCACACACATGTCAAATGACTCAAAGTCAAAAGAACCCAGCACTCTACTAGAAGGAAGTCAACCTGTGTGTTTTTTATGTGACCAAGCCAACAATGACAGTCATAAGTCATATTAGAACCACATTGTTTAATCCTTTTGGTATTACTTTGATAGATTGGGTATTCACATTTTAGATCAAGGATATACGAGCCATTTTCAACAATTGCACTTCCATAAATAATATTGCAACAAGAGTTAGAAATTCTACCATGTTAAATATTAAAATTGAAACCAATTATATCCAAACAAGAAATTGAAACACTATTCCTACACATAATGCTGGTTCATCAAGAAGGTACATGAACATGTAAAGTTGCATGGCAGAATTTCAAAAATTAAAAGTAACCCTAAAGGATCTCCTAAGCATGCCATGATTGATATAATCTAAATTGAAACATTCCGTAGATGCTATCAGGTTTATAAAACTAATTAAGAAACCTAGCATCTAAGTTAAGAGCATTACAAGTTGATGTGTGCCTTTCCCTTGGTGCGGCATTCCTTTAGAGTAATTCGGTAAAACTGCGTTAGCACTAGCTTCCAATCTAGGACAGCCTCTATAATTGATCCACATAGATCTCCATCGACTAAAACCTTTGTTGAGGAAGAACCCATTGGTAGATAACAGATGCTAAACCACTTGAAGACCAACCTGAAAATATTAACTAAGAAGGCTCACTTCAAAAGAAGGAACATTCTAATAAATTCTTGCAATGTCGGAGAAACTCAGGGGGGATCTCGCAAAAATATTACAAAGAAAAGATTTCGATCTTAGAGAGAAAGGCTGAGCTGAAGTACATTGAAAGAGAGAATGGGAGAAGCTATATATAGAGAAAAGGGGAACTTTAGGATCCGCGCGCTGGCCCGTGCATAGCCCTCTTGAAAGGGCTATGTGGCAACCACACAAGGCAAGCCCTTGTGGGCATGCCTTTCCCCTCAAGTTGGGCTTTGCAGGCTCTCCCTAAAGCACTCCTTGCAGGCCTACACATCACGTTGGCGCAAGCGCTGCCATAAGCAGCACTTGCGACCTGCTAGCACGCACAGTACTAGCCCGCGAGCTTTTTAACTTCCTGGGAAGCGGCATAAGGCCCACCTCAAATAACCCATTTTCTTTGGGACCCACTCACAATGGGAAAAATTCCCTTGCTTCACACAGTGCAATTTTCCTAATTTTCTCCTTTAATCATTTTAATTATCAATCTGGTCCAACAAATTAATAATTCATTCGACGAAATCAACAACCTTAATATTCTTGGTATAGACCCAGTCTATAAGTTCTTTACTTAGTCTGATAAAGACCTAAACTGTGTGACCTCATAGGATCCTAAAGTATAGAGCTGCTAGAGGTTAACCTAAACTTGGCTTCCCATTTGGGAACCTTTAGGCTTAGTGTTCTAGACTGATATGGAACCCGATAGCTCTAGATGATCAAATGGGCTTTCTAGCAAAGGCGTATAATCCCCCAATACTCAGAAATTCATGTGCCTGTGACTTGATCCGATCTGCAGTAATAACGAATATAATACACTCCTTCCATCAGGTTAAGTACCATCTAGTTTACTGAGCTCGGATTAAGTGTTAGCTCATTTAATAGCCATAGCTATCTTGGAATTAGAATTGTTCACGAAGAATACCACTCACCATAATGTATCATGGTTGACTAGAAACCCATTCTATCAATTTTATACTCTTATAAAAGGTTTATGAGTGTGTTTCTTCAACAAGAGGCCTTAAGGTACATCTCCCATCATATCACTATATGATGTAGACGAGACTCTAGTTTTTATGGAGAAGTTGGACAGGCAAAATGAGTGATTTTTACACTTTGAGATTTCGGTGAAAGGTTACTTTATTTTCATCAGAATCGACATTCTGGAATAAAGTCATTGATATGCGATGAGCTATGTCATTTTTCGGCCAAAAAATGATGTTTAGGCCCTCAATTTTGTGTTTTTATGTTTTTTGGGCTAAATTGCAATTTTCTAAAAGTTTATGTGTTTGTTATTTGGTTTTGCCATTTTGCGTAACGGTTCTTTAGACTATAAATAGTTGTTTGATGTTGTCAATTGCAGTATTGATTGAATGAAAATTTCAGATTGAAAACTTTTACAATTCCTCTTAGATTTTGCAAATTCTGAGAGTTTTGTGAATAGTCGGATTTGTTGATTTTGCGATTTCATCAACTTTCGACTATAAACTTTTTCTTGTTGATTTTTGCTGCATCACTATATCAAGATCGATGGATCCCATCTTAACTACTCTACTTACCAACATGTAATCATCACTATACCCGTAATCACCTGTATCATCCTGATCGCCAGGGTTTGAATAAGTATAACCCAAAGTATAGCAACTCCTACATAAGGTAACTAGTATCTCAGGTCTGAGGATACTTATACTACTACTGTAATAAGACATGACACCAACACATGGATATAGTTATTTCTTAGTGTCTATCTTATAGCAGTCTCCAATGTATTACCCAAATACATTCATGTATTAACTCAAGGTACCATCTTCAACTGGTGAGATCTAATCCAAGTAGTAAGCCTACACATGCTAGTCTGTCCGCTTCATTGATGTCTTGTCTCAATATGACTAGGGATATTTAGACTATTCTTAGAAACACATATGTGCAGTTCTCACACCACATAGCTCCCACTATGTCCTTGCACATTTACGCTATGAATTAGTCACAGACTTTGTCTTGTCAAAGTGCATATATAATACCACATATATATGATACCAGCGAAATACATAAATAAAAGAAACATTGGTAAAAAAACAAAGATGCCTTTATCATTAATAACAATAATCTGAAACTGTTTGTACATTATATCCAATTAAGATATATCTCCCTAATTACCTCTAGGGTATACATCATGTCTAACAATCTCCCAACTGCACTAGAATAGATTACCCATGTGCTTCATGCCATGTTAACATGATGGTCATGCTTAATCTGAGTCAATGGCTTTGTTAGCTCATCCACCAGATTCTGATTCATTGGGATGTATTTTAAGCTTATATCTTTGCTAACTATTATCTCATGAATGAGATAGTATTTTCTGAGCACATGTCGGTCTCTCTGATGAGACCGTGGTTCCTTTGCCTGAGCAATAGCTGATAAGTGTATAATTACACTTATTATCATTATAATTTTATAATATAAACACTATAGTTTTAGTCATTTTTATACTTCATATAAAAGATTTCACGTGGTATGTAGTTGTTTTTTATGCCAATGCGGATACTAGGTAAATCTTGGAAGCAAAATGAACTAAAGTGGAATTCTATGAAAAAAGAGTAAAAAAGGTGCAAAATGATGAGTGGAACTTGAAGATTTGGCTTAGAATCGAAGCTGTCGAAGATCGGTGAAGTTACAAGGAGATTTCTAAAGAAAACTCAATTCACGCCTGTTTACTTCAGAAATAGAAATCTACCAATCAAAGGTTCACGATCGCGAATCACATATCGTGATCGTGACATGGATAGTTTTCTAGTATTATCTTCTTAACTACCAACCGCCTGATAAGTATGATCAACTGCCATCAACCGCCATCAACTACCAACGAAAAGACAATTATCAGGAGTCAACAAATCATGAAAAAGTGCCTATCCATTGTGGATTGAATCAAAGCCTCTCAACCAATCACATTGAAGAGATGCAATCTTTCACCAATGGATGTGACTCTTCGTTTGGATAGACACAACCCTTCAAACTCTACAAATAGGGCTCCAAATCCTCAACAATTTCGTGGATAGTGTGGAACACTAGAGAGTAAAGCATTAGAGTGCAAATAAAGAGAGATATAGTGTGTGTATAGTTAGATTCGCTACATTCTTAAGTGTTAGCGAGAAAATGTTTAAGTGATTCGAATCCTTGTTTCGATCTATAGATTTCTCTATATTCTCCAGCGATTGTTGTATAAGTGTACTTGCAAATCACTTATCAATAAAAGTTTTCGTTCTTCAATATTCATTTGTTCAATATTCGCAAAGAATAACATCCTAGCGAAGGTTCTGTATGGGCCGAGACCGAATTCAAAGAAGACGCAGGAATTGCAGGAATTGATGACTCCCATTAAAGAGTGGATACGGTTTGATCAACTTTAGCTTTCACTTGCATAATGCGTATTTCGTGCTAAGTCTTTTATGTTAATCAAGTTATATGCGTTGGTGTTAATTTTAAGAGTAGTTTCGAGGTTAACAATATCGTGTATAATCACTGGATCTGTGATATAATGCTGTTTAGTGAGCTAACATTTTTGGAATGGTAACTTGCTAAATGTGGTTATGTGAGAGCAACCCGTACTAAGCATAGTATTGATGTTGTCCAAGTTTATATAATAGTCTTATCTCGTTTGCGCTAGGTTTAGAAAAGTTATTTCATGTGTTGCTCTGCTACGAATTATTGAACATCTAAGTGTGTTGAATCGGTTTGTTAGATTAGTCTAGTGTGTCGTAACATATTTGTTGATCTTGCATATTTTCTCTGCTATACTTGTTCGTAGTGAAAAATCTATTTATTTAGAGTCTCTAATCTATCACATTTATATTTACTCAACTTTTCATTCTAATCTTCCTATCCATAAAAATCTCTACTCTATTTTATTTTCTTTTATTCTTCCCTAGTTTATCTTTAAACTTGGTTCCTTCCCTGTGGGTTCGATATCTTTTAAAACTACATCACAACTGTATACTTGCAATTATCATCATTTTTCTATGTGATAAGAGGTATTGACAACACTTACATTTATTTGTGAACAAGTTTTTGGCGCAATTATTAGCCAATAGTTCACGAGATTTTGAAACCATTATTGATTAAAATTATCAGTAGAAAAGTGGTGAACAATTGTGGATTACAAGATCTTGGAATGGCTATGTTTCTTTTTACATGGTAGAGGAGTAGAGGGACGGGTAACTGGGTGGCCGAGAGATTGGATAGAGCATTTGCTAATGCAGATTGGATTGCACTTTTCTCAGCGGCTTAGGTTGAAAACAAGGTCACCTCGCATTCGGATCATTCGATTACACTGTGCTACTATAGCATTCCGTAAAAGCTTTCCTTTTAGATTAAAAAATGCATGGAAAAGGGACAGTGATTGTAGGCGGATCATTTTGGAAGTGTGGGACAAAAATCTCAGTCTGGTTGATAAGTTAACCGTTTGAGCAATGTAGCTGGAAAAGTGGGGTAGAATTCGAAGAAATGCTTTTTGAAAGGAGGTGCGAGTATGCAGAGCAGAATTGGACCAGCTGCGAAATAGACCCGGATGGGAGAATTTAGATGAATACTTGGCTAAGAGAGAAGAATTGGGTGGGATTTGGATTATTGGAAACAACGAGCGAAGAAATTTTGGTTGGAAGGGGCACATCAAAATACCCACTATGTCCACTAGGCCGCTAGCACAAGAAGGAGAAAGAAGAGCTTCAAGAGATTGTGTAATGATGAGGGTGTGTGGCACGAGTGGGGTCAAGGCCTAGAAGAACATATTCAAGGCTATTTTACTGGCATTTTTAAATCAAGGGACCCTCAAGTGGCTGGAATTACTGACTTAGTACAGTTGGCTGTTATCGATAAGCATGTTTAGGGGATGATGTTACCGTTTACTGGAGAGGAGATTAGGCAAGCGATTTTTTCGATGCAACTAAATAAAGCTCCAAGTCCGGATGGGTTTAATCCAGGATTTTTTCAATTTTATTAGGATGTAGTAGGCGCAAATGTTGTTAAATTTTTCCTTGATTGTTTAAATAATAAGTATATTCCACATGGTTTGAATGACACTTTGTTGTTCTCATCCCTAAAGTGAAGAGTCCAAGCTATATCAAAGAATTACGACCAATATCTCTATGTAATGTGATTTTAAAAGTAATGTCCAAGGTCTTAGCTAATAGATTGAAGTCTGTTCTTGATGATATATTTTTGCAAATGCAAGGTGCTTTTATTCCAAATAGACTTATGACGGATAATCTATTAATTGCTTTCGAAGTGGGGCATTATATCAAGAGATGTCGGATTGGAAAAGTGGGCATTGGAGCACTCGACATGTCTAAAGCATACAACCAAGTGGAATGTCCGTATTTGAACGCCATTAAAACTGGGATTTTCATCAAATTTTGTATCTTTGGTCATGCTTTTCGTAACTACAGTAAAGTATTAAGTATGCTATGACAAAGGGTTGTTCAATTTTTTTACCCCGAATTGTGGTTTACAGCAAGGAGACCCTCTTTCTCCTTTCTTGTTCCTCTTATGTTCAAAAGGTCTTTCGGCTATCCTGATGGACCAAGTCAGTAGGGGGCTTATTCATGGCTGCAAAATCTCAAGAATCGCACCAAAAATTCCACTTTTGTTATTTGCGGATGACAACTATTTCTTTTTCCGAGCAAACATGGAAGAGGCTATTACGCTTAAGGATTTCTTCGAGAGGTACGCTGCAACATCTGGGCAGCTTATTAATTACGACAAGCCAACATTACTATGTAGTCCGATGTAGTTGTGGGAGTGAAGGAGGCAGTGCAGTGGGTGCTTGGTGTGAGTGGAGTAGAGGATTATAGTTCGTATCTCAGCCTTCCATCGGTGATTTGTAGCTCTAAACAAGGAGTCTTCAACTTCATTTGAAATAGAACACAAGACAAAGTATCGGGGTGGAATAGGAAAATGATAGCGTAAAGCGGAAAGGAGATTTTGATCAAAGCGGTAGCCCAAGCATTACCAACCTACGCCATGACTATCTTTTTATTGCCTAGGTATTTTATTTCATCTCTTGAACAATTGTTTGAGAATTTTTGGTGGGGTGGCAAGGAGTAAATTCATTGGATGAGTTGGAAAAGACTTTGCTTGAGCAAAGAGCGGGGAGGTCTTAATTTTCATCGGTTGTATGAGTTTAATGTTGCGTTGATTGGAAAGCAGGTGTGGTATATGATCTCAGAGCCCAACTCGCTTATGGATAAAGTATTCAAAGCGAAATACTTCAAAGATAAATCATTCTTTGATGTGCTCCCTTCGAGCAATGATAGCTTCGTTTGGAGAGGGTTCTTAGCCGCTAAGAATGTAGTTAGTAAGGGAATGGTTAGGCAGGTTGGGGATGGGAACTTGATTGATGTTTAGAAGGACCCTTGGCTGCCATGTCAACAACAATAGCCTCTATAAAACCTCCCTTCCTAGTTGATATGAAGGTTAATATATTACTCGTAAGCAATGGAATTAGTTGGAATCGTGGTTTAGTGGACTTTTTGTTTGATGAAAGAGATCAAGCACTGATTTACTGAATACTGATTAGTAATGCTGCTCAGTCGGACAGATTGTATTAGAGCTTGGAGTGGTCTAGGATTTACTCAATTAAGTCGGCTTATTACCTTTTGGCAGCTGAGGTTGCCAATGGGATTGATCCAGGTTTTACGAATGATTACTTGGGTCATTTTTGGAAGTGGCTGCTACCAGGCAGAATCAAAAACTTTCTGTGCAAGTGTGCTGCCAACATCTTACGCGTAAAGGATTTGTAGTTAAGAAGATATGTGGTTCTCGAGGATGACTTGTGTGACATGTGCCGAGGGGCCAGAGAGATGACTTTCCATGTTATATTAGGATGCCCGAAAGCACGAGACGTTTGGGAGCTATGTGGCGGAAGGTTGGCCGATTGCGGTTAGCAATTGGGAGTAGTGGTGGGAATGGTGTTGCTCGTTGTGTACGGAGAAACAGTAGGAAGTTTACGTCATAGCCTGGGCCATTTGGGCACGTTGTAATCACCTGGTTTAGAGCAATCGAACTCAATCGATTCATCACGTGTATAGTTGAGGTATTAGATTTCTTCGAGAATGGATCTCGGCGTAATCCAGGCCGACCAATTCTATCCAAATCGGGATTCAATACGGGTAGCATAGTGACACTTTTGTGCAGGGAGGGGAGGCAAGCTATGTGCAGTGTAGTGTGGATGCTAGTGTTTTCAATCATGTCCAACGTTTAGGACATGGGTGCGTTATCCGGAATAGGTCAGGAGTAGTTGTAGCTGCTCGTAATTCGTTGTTGTGTGGCAGCGGTGATGCGGAGATGGTAGAGGCCTTGAGCTGCAAGGAGGCGTTAAGTTGGCTAAGAAGAAGAAATGTCGATAAGGTGGTGATGGAGCTGGATGCAAACAATATTGTAACGTACCTTAAAGGATCAATGGTTTTCCATTCACCAATTGGTACGGTGTTAGAAGACTGTCGTCGGTTGGCGAACTCGCTTATTTTTATTCGTTTTGTTTACATTATGAGGTTTGCAAATCAACTTGCCCATAACCTTGGTCGGGTAGCTAATTCTTCGATACATCGAGGCGAGTGGGATTATTTCCCAAAGTCTCTGAGGTAGTAATTTTTTATTTCTTGGAATTTCATGTTTAGTAAAAAAATGAAATATAATAAGATAAAATTACTAATTTATAGTAACTATGATAAAATTATAATTAAATCTAATTAGTTAACATTCCTTACAATTCCCAATATTAATTCAGAGTCTTGGGCTTGGACCGAGTCTAGCGCGTTGATTTTACATTTTCCTCTCCTGGCATGAGTCTAGCGCGTTGATTTACATTTTGCTCCTAATTGTGAATCATATTGTATTGTTCGAGTGGAACTATGGGATTGTTTTGATGGATTCATATTAGCTAGTGATAAGAAATCGAATTGAAAGAAGAACTGAATTGATTTCCTTTGATTGAACGAAGAAGAAAAGAAGTTATGTTTACAATTGGGGATTTCAGCCTTATATTAGTTGAAGAAACAGGAAACAAGAGAAAAGACTAATATACCCATAAACTAACTCTAATGGATAGATCTAAGGTATAATACGATGATAAGATTCAACTAATTACATATTAAAAAGTAACATTACTCTACAGCCCCTCAAGTTGGACTTTATGAACTTTGTTGAACTTTATTGTATGCTTATCAAACTGACCTCATCATTCATTCTGCTTTGGAAAATCTGGAGAACGCAAAGACTTAATAAACATGTCTGCTAATTGATTTGACGAAGAAACTGACTTTATCTCATCAAATCACAATTAATGTGTAAATGCTTGGTCTTTTCATGTGCTATGTGAAAGGAAGAGGCATTATCACAAAAGACTAAGACAGGAATTTTGTAATGAATCTTGAATTCTCTTAGCAAATAAAACAACCAATCTCAGCAGCAATTGTTGACATGGTTCTATATTCAGCTTCTGTTAAATTTTTGGAAATTGTAGTTTGTTTTCTTTTAATACATGTGACTCCCCATGAAGATGTAACATTCTATCACTGATTTTCCAGTCTCTTTGCAACCATCCCAATCCTAATCAGTGTAGGCTTTTATTTGTATATATTATGTAGATGAGTAGAAAATTCCTTTGGATGTCTTTCTTTTTAAGTATCTCAAAACTTTATATCCTGCAATCAGATATCCTTCATGTGGCACCTCTAGATGTTGAGACAGTTTTTTTAAAACAAAAGAGATGTCAGGCCTTGTCCTTGTTAGATTTGAGAGTTTTCTTGTTAATTTCATAGTGTTGTTGTGAGCGGACAACATTCTACCTACGTGGTCGATTAGAGGCGCCTGTGAGATGGTGCATGGGTTTTTCAAAAAGTGGTTGTGGACTAAATTTCAAAGGCTCATGGTCTAAACCTCTAGCCTATGTTATACATAGTCACCACCCAGATCATCTCTTCCGGGAAATTCGGTATAACCTAGATCCGTTAAGCCTAAACAATATTGTAGTAGAGATTCGAGTTTGGATGAGTTACTTATTTTGTCGTTATTTAAATCATATTAGGCGATAAGCTACCATATTCCAATATTATGATATTTTATTCTAAGTAATTTTTGGATTATATTTTAATGCACATGTGGAAAACAATAAATAAGTGCGGAAAACAAACACATAGGAAAGTAAGTACGCCTAGTCTAGGGGGGATTATGGCCAAATACATCACTTGCCCCTTGAACTTGGCGAGAAAAGTCATGTGTTACGCCCACTTTTCAAGTGAGACACTTTTTCACCTGAAGTTGGCAATTCCGTATAACATAACCCCCAACGGTGACATGCATATGATGTGGCTTGTGTTTGACCATTTGAGAGAGTGGGTTTGTTTTTTTTACAAAAAGACAATTGAAATAAAATGTTTGAACAATTGAATATATTTCAGTATCATCTCTGAAACTCTCCCTCGCCTGCAACAATTATTGTGGCTCAAACTGCCATGGACGCTTCAAGGTCCCTGTCCAAACCAATAGCACTCATTGATTTTGCAGTATTCACCTTCTTCCTTCTTTCTTTTTTCTTCTTTGTGCAAGGGCCATTAAAATTCCTCTTCCATAAAAATGTAAAACTCTAAATCATTTCAAAACCAATTTAAAGAAGCGAACAAAATATAATAAGAAACCAAGAACATCACAAGTCTCAGCAGAAACAATAGTAGATAGACATTTGTATTGATAGTTATTCCAATTGTATTAGCAAATCATTGTTACACCACTTTTGTTCTTATAAAAAATCATCCTAAACATAAACCAACTCAATTTCATTCATTAAATTAGAAATAAAGAGTGCGGAACTATCAGAAAAACCTTCGTACAATTCTGATTCAATTAACGTTCAATGTCTTCAACACTAGATACCTAAGTTCAAATTTCAATTTAATCAAACCTAATATCGATTTCATCAAGATTCCTTTCACCGATGCCACCATAATCATCCTTTCACCTAATATTGAAAATTCTAAAAACTACCTTTGGATCTTATTGGATAATTTTTCTCATCTTCTACCGATCCTGAAACCTAAGTTCAAGATCATTACTCTAGTATTGTAGCAAAAAGGGGAAAATGGTGAGATTGAGAAGAAAACAAGCTTCTTTGATGGTGCTTTTGAAGCTTTGCTTATTTCTTTGCTTGGCTAAAACCTCCTCACTGAAGAAGGGATAGATTAGGGTGAGACAGAGATGAGGGAAAAATTGGAGAAAATGCAGAGTTCTTTTAAGGATTTTTTGTTTAAATCTAATAAAAAAATGGATTTGTATTAAGATATATTGAAATTTCTGTTAAATGACAAGTGTTAAGTTTATATTTGTCTTGACTTTTCAATTTTTTACACCTCAGGGGCGTGTCTTTCACTTGATGGGTTGAAAGTGGTAAAGTTCATTTTAGGGTGTTATATTATACAGAATTGCCAACTTAAGGAGGGAAAGTGTTTAATATGTAAGGTTGGGGTGGTACATGACTTGTCTTGCCAAGTTTAGGGGCCAAGTGATGTATTTGGCCGGTATTATTTACACATTGGAATGGAGGATACAAATTTCCTAAAACACATAAGATCTACAAATACATGAATATCTTTTGCAATGTCTAAAGGAAAGATAAATCCTAACATACATCTAACTTATCTACCTGCATCCATAAAGGTTAGGACGTGAGATATTTCACAGCACAAATATGTACAAATGTACTAATTATGTTCAATTTTGGTATTTGTAAGACACGTGTGGTCAATTTAAAAGTGACGAAAGGCTCGTGGTTCTTATTGTATAAATTGATTCATTCTTTTATGTACAAGTATGGTGCTCATTTTATTACTGAAAATGCAGCATGTTAATTTTTTTGGGTCTGTTATCCGAGAACTTGAGTTCCCTTCGTGGGATGACATAAAATAACATAAAAATATAAATCTAGGTCAAATATGCATGGCATAGCTACTATTTGGGTTAACAACGGTAAGATGTCATCCATATCATTACCGACTTTCCAGTGAAGGGCGGTATCGATATGGATGACCTAAAACACTTTCGTTGCCACTCCAAACCTTAATCCACATATTAGCACTTCAAAAACTCATATATGACTTTTAAATGAGCTCCATGTATGAGTTAGTTACCATAAATGGTGCATTTTCAAGTCTAGAGAGGTCTTGATGGGTTATTTTATGCTCAAATGGAGAGAAATGGAACAAATATATGAATATGTTAAGGGGTTGCTGGTAAGGTTAGTATCGATATTGCCTCAATGCCAACACCGACTTTTACAATGCTGTTACCGACATCAAGGATCCAGACATGCAGAATAGGAATGAAAAAGAGCAGAAAACAGCAAAGACAAAGGTCGAAACTTCCAAAAACCATAACTTTCACTATGGTTATCGGATTCAAAAGATTCTTATCATTCCAGAAAGCTCATGATGTGTTTAACATACTGAAAGTGACAAAATCAAATTTAAAAAAAAATTTAACATAGAAAAATATCAAACGGATCGTGTTGTCCAAATCGAGAACCATGATTTTACGTAACTTCGAAAAATCTTAACTTTATCTATACTTATTTGTTTTAAGTGATCTTTATCATTTCAAGAACCTCATGATCTAAGGAATCTAATAAAAATAACAAAATACATGAGAAAAATCTTCATCAAACCCAGGATTGGATATAGTAACATTCTTCCCAGGAAACCGAAACAAATTTGTAGAAAACTTTGAAAATTTATAACTTTTGATATACTTGTCCGTTTTTAGCTATCTTTGTCATTTTAGAAGCCTCATGATGTGGAGATCCTTCTGATGTTAATAAAATTTTAAAAACTTTTGAAAATAAAATTCCAAATTACAAAAAAGTTTGATACACGAAAATAATAATCAAAGACATATTACGTAACAAACACGCATGTAAATGAAAGCCCGGACTCTAGGAACTCAGAGGCTTATCTCGTAGTCATGGATCCATTTCTTCAAGTACCATGAAGTCCTCCAAGAATCTCTCCTTGTTTATTTTTTTTTGGTTGGTTGGTTTGATGTCAAAAATCCATTGAATAGTGTTGAACCCAAGTTAATATTACTTCATAGTACTTAAAATGTTTTGGATATAACCAACTGTCTAGGATAGTGAAATTAATGAGTACTAAGTAGACTCTTAAATAATCAAGTTTACTTGAGTTTGTTTTAGAAAAAATAACTCAATATATAGTGTGATTAATTAAGTTATGGTTTAAAGTAAGAAAAACTGAGCTCAGCCTAGTACTACATAGTTTACAAGATATAGACTTAGCGAAACTGAGTTAGTTTTTTTGTTATAAAAGTTGAGCTTATTGGCACTAAGAGAAATATATGACACAAATGTGCTTAATGGTTTATGTGAGGAATGAAATATTCCTTTAATGCTTTTCAAAAGAAAAAAGCGTTGAAATTAAAGAAAATATCCAAGTGGTCCTCACAAACAAAAAGGTGTCATTACGAAATGTTGGAGAATCATCACTAAAGTCCAAGACAAAACAAATCCTCTAACATGCGCCATTTCTCAATGTCATCACGTAACTCTACAACGTTAACAAGTCAACAAATTGCAAGCTTCCATGTTGCATCTAGCGCACCTCTCTATCTGAACTAGAGTGCTCGAAGGAAATGAGGTTTTGACACATTTGGATTAACGGATTAATCTCACGCCTCAATGTTCAAAATCTCTATCTCTAAACATTCTGGAATTTGTTTTAAATGGGTAAATTTGAAAGATATGAAGAGAAGAGAAATTGAAGACAAAGTTAAAAGTTTGCAACGACTACTTCCAAGAGCTTCAACTATAAATATAAGACTGAAGCAGATATTCAAACTTTTTGAACCACCTTGAATTTCTTGAGAGCTGAAATACTGTGCAAATATTTCCAACGTTCAGAAATTCCAAATCAAGCAATCGAAGCAAACACTAATTCTCAAATCTATTTGTAATAGAGAGAAATTACTTAAGATTTAACATTGCAAGGGATTCAACATATTCTATAAGTTGAAATCCTCTATTCGTTAGTTTCTTTTCAAAAATCTGATTGATAGTTTAGGAAGGGTACCCAAACTGTGGTTGAGTGGTAGTTAGAAAGAAAGGTACTTTCGATAGTTGTATCTACCCATTGTAAAGGCTTCTCCACCTACGGAAGGAAGAAAAACACTGGTGGATAAAACTCGGAAAGGAATCCGGGGATTGGAGGTAGGGTAGGGGCTGAATCAGGATAAAATCTCACATGTTAAAGTTCTAACCTTTATCACTTGTCGTTATTACGTTTTACTCATTCATCATTCTCTCCATTTTACAAGTTTTGCTTTAAAAACTAATCTGAGCTGAGTAATGTACTCAGCAGCGACTGAAGATAAACTATGTTGGCGATCTGAGTAGACTATAGTTTTTAGACCCAACTCAGCACTCAATACGCATGTATAAACTAAACTTGGAGAAGAATTTTAAAATATCAAAAAGAACCAAGTAAAGCATTCACCCCCACTGCTGTTTAGATTAAGCTGTTTCGGATCAACAAGTGATATCAGAGTAAGTGCTCAACTTATAAGACTCATCATCTTTGAGTTAAAGATCCAAAATGGTTTATAATAGTTTTAGCTCTGGTTCAGGATAGACCGTACTCATTATAGAAGGAATGTGAGTGATTAGGCCTCATCTATTTAATGTTAATCATTATACGTTTTGGAAAAATCGCATGAAGAACATCATTCAATCACAAAGCATGCAAGCATATCTCGCTATAGAGCTTAGCCCTAGAATTTCCACTATTACAAGGAATGGGGAAAGGGTCCCAGTTGATCTAGAAGACTATGATGACGTTGACCTAAGGCTTCTTAAAGAGAATGTGGTGGCCATCAATTACTTACATTGTGCACTAGATCTTACAGAGTTTAACAAGGTCACAGGCTGCGAGATAACGCAAGAAATCTAGAGAAAGTTGGAGATAACCTACGATGGGACTAACAAGGTCAATGAGTCAAAGATCAACCTCAAATTCAGGGAGTACAAGTTTTTCCAAATGGGTGCTAGCGAGGGTATTCAATCCATGAATACCAGGTTCATTAACATCGTTAATGACCTAAGGAGATTAGGTAAGGAGTTCACCGAAGAAGAGCTAGTGAAGAAGATTCTTCATGTTCTCACTGTTGAGTGGGATACCAAGAAGAGTGTGATCGAAGAGGCTCATGATATGAAGACCTATAACTATGATGAGCTCATAGGTACCTTGCTGACTCAGGAAATGTCCTTGAGGAAATATACTGATGAATCCAAGAGGAGTAAAGGCAAGGAGAGAGTGGGAAGAGCCATTATCTTGAAAGCTAATTCATCAAACGAATCCTCCAGCAGCGATTCAGATGAGCAAATGGCCCTTTTAACAAGGTGATTCAAGTGCTTAATGAAGATGGATGAGAACTTCAACAAGAAGAAGTTTCTCGGTAAAATCAAGTCAACTCAGTTTTGGCGTGGAGCTGAGGAAGGACCCAAAAAGAAGCATAGCAAAGACATCAAGTGTTTTGGCTATGGCGAAAAAGGCCATATTAAATCATCCTTGATAACTCGCATATTCTACACATTTTAGTATTATTTTGATTGAGCATTTGAATGGTATACTACTAATTTGTGATGAAAGTATGCTTATTTAGTAGATAAAGACGTTTTGGGACTGATTTGGGCACAAATAAGGAAAAGTAAGGTGTTTTGAAGCATTTTGAAGCTGTTCTGGAAGTTACCCTTGAGTCCAGGTGTGAGCACGGGAATTTTACACCCGACTCGCAAGTTCGATGATGAAGTTGTAATTTATTTTCCCTTGCTAGTCTTCCACTTTGATAGGGTCTTGAAGGTCCTCGGGAGGAGTGTTCCTCGTTTCTTACGAACCTTAAATATTTTCTAGGTCATCTCATCAGTAAACAAGTCCAATTTGAACTAAAATAAGACCAGAAATCTGACATGGACATCGATGTTACTAACATCGGTACAGATATCATCTTTACAGATAGACCGAAAAAAGTAGTTTCTGCATTGGTTGGGTAAAAAAAACTCAACTTTAACCCATAATTGGTGGAAGAAAAAAATGATGAAAAAGACATAAGTGGGTGTGCCAACCTGGATTTTTAGATTGAAGGGAGCCCATAAGGGTTTAATTATTTGAAAAGAGAAAGAGGGAGCACGTATAGAAGATAGGAAAAAGGGAATTAGAGAAAAAGGGGAGCTCGTTCAGCATAAGAAAAGGGATTTTCTTAAGAGGTTCTTGAGCTAAAACAAAAAAACCAAACTTTCACCCCCAAAAACTTGGGATTTCGGGTTAGTCAAATTAAATACTTGAGGTTTAGGCTTGAATGGAGAGTCTACAACATATTTATTAGTCACTTGGAGGTTACTACACCTTCTGAAACATCTACTTTGGTAAGGAATAGATCCCGTCCGAAGATTTTCGGTAAACAACTAAAAAGAAACAAGGAGAGCTTCCCGGAGGACTTTTGTGGACCAAGCAAAGTGGATTCACGGCTACGAGATCTGAAGATTTCACAAACCCAAGATTGTCCCGAAGGGAGTTTGGACGGTTAAAGTCGACAACCCATCGCCGGGATATCATTTCATCGGCTTTAACGGTCTCCTCTTCGGAACGATCTTAACGATATCATGATTTAAGTTTTCGGACCTAGATTTATTTCATGTCGTATTATTATGAAGTGTGTTAGGAACCCCCATGAAGGGAACCGAAGCTCCCGGATAACTGACCCGATAATTATTTGCATGCGGCATTTTCACTAAAAATGGTTAAATAAACTTATGTGTTTGAAATGAACCTTTTTGTTAAAAAAAATTTCAAATTCTCCGATGTTTTAAATTAGACCATACGGGTCTCAATAAAGTCAAAACGAATATACTTGCAATTGTTTGTGATGTGCCGTATTTGTGCTAACCTTTGTGGATGCAGGTAGTCTAGGATAGATGTATGTTAGGATTTATTTTCCTTCGGGTATAGCTTTTCATTTTAAAAATCAAATGTAATATTCATTAGATATCGATGTATTTTAGGCGACTGTATTCCCTAGATTCTCGATGTATTTAGGCTATTTGTAATCCCCCAAGCCCAATGATGTAATTAATAACCCGTAGAATAGGCGCATTTTAATTTCCTACGTGTTTACTTTCCGCAATTTACTTACCGTTTTATCCATGCGCTATAAATATAAACTGAAAATATCTAGTTTAGTTCGAATATTATAAACGTGGTTTCTATCATAGTGTAATTTAACTCAAATGACGACGCAATAGATAACTCATCCTAGACCCGAATCTCTGAACTATGGTATCGCTTAGGCTTAAAGGATCTAGGCTGTACCAAAATTTCCTGGAAGAGCTTATCCGGGTGGCGACTTTGAGTACCATAAGCTAGAGATCTTGATCTCGAGTCTTTTAAGCTTGAAAATCACACTTTTCAAAGCGAAACACTCTTTTCCAATGCGCTTTTCCAAAACCCCAAATCCATCATTTTCAAAAACCCCACGCCCCATCTCACGGGGCCGGTGCCTCGCGGCGTCCGCGCTGGACCATCGAAATGTTATCCGCTCACAGTGGCGACTCCACTAAGGATATCTTTTTAACTTAAAAGTTTAAAAGATTTTTGGATGAGTATTGAAAAGTCGTCAAATGAGTTAACCCACATTTAAAATATCGAACAAAGCATATGCATTAGACGGATTAGCCATTAAGGTTAGGTTGCCCCAGTTTTACCGAGAAGCTTGCGAATGTATACTTCGTCACCCCCCGGTGATCGAAGGAACTTAGCGAGTGGATCACTTATTGCCATGCCGCATTGACTCTCTTGAAAAGAGGGAAAAGTGTATCATAGTGCAACAAGAACCTTCTACATTAACAACCATTGACTAAGCTCATATGAGGAAACCGTAGACACTTTCCCTAGGTTTACCAAAACAAATGCATCTTTTTGTGCAGGTTCACTCCTTAATGCTTCACAGTATTAAGATAATCCAAACCTAGATATTAGGAGCCTACCCCTTATACGTAGGAGACATAAGGTTGGAAGAGATACGTTGTGTGCTATGTGCTATGTGTTTATTACATCACCCTTCTTATTTCAAAGAGAGCATCATGCTAACCCATGATTTGTTGTGCAGACACAAATTATACACACACATGTCATTATCCTGATACCGTTTACCTAGAGCTAGACAGACGCGATGAGACAGCATCACCTAGGATTAGGATCACCCATGGTCAAGATAGTGTTTACTGAACACTCAGACCTCTATCCGCTTAGATTCATAGAATTCTAAGCCTAGGGTATGACACATTGTTCTACCCGAACTCGAACCTAGAATTAGAGAAGCGATGAGACAGTGTCACCTAAGATTAGGGTCACCCATGTTTGTGTTCACACACATGAATCTCTTGGAACACCTCATTCCCAAAAAACATAAGGTATAACGCATTGTTTTACCCGAACTTGAACTCATCGAGATCGATCCATAGCCCTCAGAGGTAAAAGTGTATTATCTCTTGGATGATACACGATCGTTTATCCTTTTTTCGATTTATTTGTTTCAAAAGGATTGGTAAACTTACCACCTTTCTTACCAAAATGGCATCCTTTAACTTAGTTCCTCATAGAGTATAACACATTGTTTTACCTAAACTCGGACTCACCGAGAATAATCCTTAGCGATTGAACTCTCAAAATTCAAAGGCGTACTGTCACTTGGATGATAAACGACCATTAGTCTTTTTTTCGATTTGTTTATTTCAAAAGGATTGGCAAACACATAATTGCATCTCCAGGATGCAACCCCCTTAAATGACTTTGGAATGCTTATTATTACTTGAGAAATAGGCAAACTTCGCTGTTTTATTTCAAATGGATTGGCGAAACACGAGTCACACCTCAATCATAAGCCTATAACCACACGGGTAATACGGCAACCCCGGTTTGTTTCAAAAGGATTGGCAAACCACACTTACCTTCGGCAACAACTTTTTACTCATCATGGCATACTAACCTTTATATTGTAGCCATTTCATGAGCATTACATGCACTAGTCCATAGTTAGTCAAGCATGCATTTCACTTCTGATGATAGAAATTATCCTTGCTTTAGTTAAATCTTGGAAGCGGTCGGGTCATCAGCTCGTTCGGACCTCTCCTATCGTGGATCACCAAACATAATCATTTATAGAGGGTCTTCCACACATGGATTCCAGTGAGAATTCGGGTTCAGCTCTGGATGAAGATCAGTGAACAACTCAGGTAAAATTGGTGGAATGGCAGACCAACAGAATGTGTCAGGGGGAACTAATCAATAAGACGAGGTGGGCCTGCTACCTCCCAATTTACGATAGGCCAAGAAATAGCCAACGCTCTCAACACGTTCCTTCATAGTGACTAGTTCATTCAAGATATCTAGTTTCATTTTCGCCCTAGATAGCCAGAGGGCAGGGTATCAGACCAGGAGCTTGTCGGTAACCTCCAAGGTCATGCTCCTACCACCCATCCTGTGGTTAGGAGACCTGACTTTGCCCCTCATGTCCTCCTGTCTTCTAGCACCCAATTCGAAGTTAGCCAGGCAGGGTCCACACTCCCTTAGATACAGTCCCCTTTTCAATTTGGATAGAATGGCTCCGGAGCGGGCCAGGTGATGAGCAGTAATGGTCAGATAACAGGAGTGGCGGATCAGTTGATTGTAGAACCACCAGCTCAGCCCATGCAACCAAGTTACCATTAAGGGTCTCAACAACTCACAGCTACAACAGGGTCGGGAGCACCGTATTCAAGGTTCATTCTAAGTATATAGACTTCCTATCCTCCGCCAGGATCTTTCCCAATTTTCCGAGCTCCGCCTTACAATTATGGTGCAAATGTCAACACTATGGCTATGCATTACCAGGGTCAATTCCCGCCTCAACCAACTTATGCAATTCCTCCTAGGGGCCCCGTATATCTCTAGGTTCCATATAAACAATTCAATGGTTCAACCAGGTAGGAGACGGGTTACTCAGTTCCCTAACCTAATATGGAAGAGCTGTGGCATCAGTTCTTGGCGACCCACGTAGCACAACACCCAAGCGTCCAGGCCACCACCTACTTGGTGCCACCCACTGCACCAAGTGATGAGTGGCTCCCTAAGAACTTTACCATGCCAGAGATAGTGAAATTTGATGGGGAAGGCGATCCCCAAGCCCACTTAACTAATTACCAAACGGTAATGAGAGCCTAACGAGTTAGTGACAAAATGCTGGCAAAAATGTTCATAGTCACGTTGGCACCCCCGATCAACTGATGGTACAATAATCTACCTTCGGAGGTGATCCAAAATTTAGAGCGCCTTTCAGCAGCTTTGATAGAGCAATATGGCTTCAATTCTCAGATGAAAATGACCATGCAAAACCTTAAGGCCGTGAGACAGAAACCAGCAGAGCTGTTTAAGTCATACTATATCCAATGGATGGCTACACAAGTGTTGTTGAAAGATCATCTCAGTCTGCCAGAGATGATTGCAAAGTTGATAGCTGGAGCCCTGCCGTAATACAGAGAGAAGTTAGGAATGGATGCCTACCCCTCTTATAACGTAGTATTTGAAAAGGCCGAACTAAAGGAGTGGCTCGAATTCCTCAAGACGACGCCTAGGGAACAACCAGTCAGCAAGTCATGGTCCCAGAAGAATGATTCAGGGGCATCATCCTCCAACCCTACGCAGTCGAAGGGGAAGCAAGCTGATGACTACTAAAAGGTGACCATTGGGGAAGAAGACCCTCTGTATGTGGAGGATGAGAATGCTAATGATGTAATAATTAGTATTTTTAAACTCTTTTATGTTAACAAACTCTATCAATGAGGCTTTTGAATCTTCGAATGCTTCAAACTTTTCTTGCTTGCTTGATATTCTATCGATGACATCACGCATTCTCATAAGCATATACATACTGTTTTTAGCACATGTGACACATCATGTCATGAAATTAATTTGGGTATAAATGGATTCCCCATAATAAATTCAAATGATTTGACTCTTGAGAGAAAGTGAGAGATAAATACATGTACTTAGACAACGCGTGATAGCAATTGCCTCATCATACAAGGACGAAGGATCAATGGAAGGATTTCCAAGCATGAAATGTCCACTAACTCATCCAAAGATAAAAAAGATTAGAGCTAGAATAAGGCTAAAATGTCAACCTAGCAAGTTGAGACCAAACCACCAATGCAACGCCCTAAAGAAGGAGTCAGATCGTTGAACACATCAACAATTCCATTGCAACCATTCATAAGACCAACACAACCGGCACGATGTCGGATCGTTGAACACGTCAACATCTCCATCATTCGTTTGATAATCAAGCAAGAGTCAATGTCGAAGATAAAAAGGAGTTAGACCGTTGAACACGTCAACAGTTACTCCATAAGGCTTGTTACTATTTATGGAGCAATCATCGCATCCTCCAAGGAAAAGTTGAGGATCGAGACTCATCATCGAGTACACCTCAAGCTAGCAAAGGGGTATGAGCACCAACTAACCGATCAGAAACACTAAACGAGACCACAACTGAAGTCATGAACATGGACGGTGATGAACCTACCAAATCAACCAAATCTTATACAATTACTACCATGCATAGGTGAAAGAAATAAATTGGTGAAAAGCAGTACGAACAACAAAATAAATTTGTATTTAGCCTGTCAGTTAACACTCGGTTAGTTGAGCAAAAATTAAGGCCTATTTTCAAAACACAAAAAGAATGGTCCGCTGAGTTGAAAACCCGAAAAGGGTGGCTCAGGCAAAACTTAGGACATCAAGAGAACCACATTGGTTAGAAAACCTGGAAAGGCTAATCAATGGTAGGAGTCAAATTATTTGAAACATTTATACCCCTGTTAAGCTCATCAATGAATTGTCATTTTTGCTGAATCTTTATGCATATGCTTATTTTGATTACTTGCATGTCAATGGTAGAATATCGCAAGTGAACATCCAAAAGAAAAAAAATATAATAATAAAAAATGAAAATAATAAAAAAAATGAGTCTGCTGGATTGAAAACCTGAAAGGGCGATCCAGGCAAAAATTAAGACAAGGTTCGATAGATTGAAAACCCGCAAGGGCAATCTATGCAAAACTTAGAACCAAACCAATATCAAAATCATCATCTACTCCTCGGAATGGTACGTGTATGGCATTATATACCATCAACACTTCAGGCAAAAGGCTTCCAAACAATCATCGCAGACACAATGCCGGATCAACGACTCATCTAGACTTTCCTCAAGCCAGATCCAAGCTTTGAACTCGAATCTGATTCAATGAACCCATGGTCGTTGCTCTGAGGGAGTCACCCATGGAATCCTCAACAGGACAAACCCTAGGGGAAACCAAGCACTAGCATGAGGGAAGGCTCTTCAGTGAATGAAGTCAACAATGCCTATGTCAATGATATCTGCATACATCATATGATAAATATTGTTCATGCATAAAGTCATTCATACATGCATACGCATTATGTCATTTACAAGTTAAGGTAATGCTAAACCGGGGCAACATCGTCCTAGTAAACAAGAATCTCCACCTCCACATGAGGAACCTATAAACAAGATGATGGCCCATTCAAGCCAAAAGTCAATTCAAGCTTACCTAGGCCTCTTTCAAGTAGCATTGCAACATCACAAAAGCCTCCCAAAACAATGGAGCGGTCATCGGGACATCCCCGAAAATCTCAAAACTCAAATTTCCACATTTATCATGGGCATGGAGAAAAATTTCTCAGAACCCCAATGTTTTAATTCTTGATTAAAGGGGAAAAAATTTTTGCTCTCAGCAATCTCAATCAAGGAATTAAAACATATGTCACAAGTATCTACTAATAAAATTCCTCATTCTTGCAGGAACCCCTTCAATTCACAAGGGGCATACAGTTTAGACCACAAATGGTTAACCATCCTACAGCGAATTTCAATGAAGACTCACAACATTCGACGTATCCTTAAAGGCATGGAACACATGGCTTTCATCCTTTCCCCAGTAGTTCCGAGGGTCACTGTTAACTCACGATCAACTCACAAGGGGCATCCACTGCAGACTTTCTACAGTTCGCGTACCCTCTAGGACTTTTTACAGTCCAAATCTTGTTCAGACTTTTTACAATCAATGGATTTTCTACAATCCTCTTTCATCTTGACTTTTTAAAGTCATCTGAACTTTTTACGATTCAAAATCCTGACTTTTACAGTCATCCGAACTTTCTACAGTTTAAAATTCCTAACTTTTTATAGTCATATGAACTTTTTACAGTTCAAAATTCCTGACTTTTTATAGTCATCTGAACTTTTTACAGTTCAAAACCCTGACTTTTTCTGACTTTTTACAGTAATCTGAACTTTCTATAGTTCAAAATCCTGACTTTTTACAGTCATTCAAACTTTCTACAGTTCAAAATTCCTAACTTTTTAGAGTCATCCAAACTTTCTACGGTTCAAAATCCTGACTTTTTATAATCATCCGAACTTTCTACAGTTCAAAATCTTAACTTTTTACAGTCATCTGAACTTTCTACAGTTCAAAATCCTAACTTTTTACAGTCATCCGAAATTTCTGCAGTTCAAAATTCCTGACTTTTTACAGTCATCAGAATTTTTTACAGTTCAAAATCTTAACTTTTTACAATCATCCGAACTTTTTACAATTCAAAATCTCAACTTTTTACAATCATCTTAACTTTCTACAATTCACACGTTGTCCTGGCCTTTTCACGATCAGCGAATTTTCTCTGGTCCACGTCGTCAGTAGGCTTTTCACAGCCTACACATGGGATTCTCAACCAGGAGAACGG
>CATIWQ010438633.1:0-25642 GCA_949673415.1 Euphorbia schlechtendalii
AACAACCGGTGCAAAGACAAACAACATAAAGTAGGAGTCAGATTTTTGAGCACGTCAAAACTCCATCACACGGCTCACTACCATTTGTGGGGCAATCAAGCAATGATCAGAGCCCTAGAAAGGTCAAAATAGATAGAATAATAGTAAAGATAGAAAGGAGTCAGATCGTTGAACACGTCAACAAATCCTTCACACAACTCGCTACTATTTATGGGGCAATCATCGCACTATCAAGGGAAACACCGATGATCAAGACCCATCATCACATACACCTCAAGCTAACAAAGCAACGCGTGCACCAACCAATCGGTCAAAAATGCTGAACGAGACAACAAATGAAGTCATGGACATGGACGGTGACTGATCTACCAAATCAACCAAGTCTTACACAATTGCTATCATGCATAGGTGAAAGAAATAAATCTCTAAAAACTAGTACAAACAAAAAAAACAATAAATTTGTATTTAGCCTATCAATTAACACTCGGTTAGTGGAGCAAAAATTAGGGCTTCTTTTCAAAACAAAAAATGAATAGTCCGCTGAGTTGAAAACCCAAAAAGGGTGGCTCAGGTAAAACTTAGGACATCGAGAGAACCACATTTTTCACATTTATTTTCTGCATTTACTTACTGCTTTGTGGATGATTTATTAATTCGCATTGTGGATGGTTTATTATTTTGCAATACGTGAATCATGCGTATAATGTCAAAAAATGACCTAAGTGCGAATATGTATAACTAAGAAAATGTGGTTTTCTGTAGATGTAATATGATGTGATCACTTAAGAAATAAGCAACTTATCCCGGACTCGAATCTCTATGTCTTAGTGGGCTGTCCCCCGAACGTTAAGCCTCACAGGACTCTAATTCCTAGAAAGAGCTAATCCAGGTGGCGACTCCACACTAAGAGATGGTGGATTCGGGTTTGAATCGATCTAAAATAGTTTTCGCCTTCTCTTTCAACCTTTTCCCAGGTCCTCGATCCGGTGCACTTTTTTTTCAAACACCCCAGTGGACCGCACCTATGAAATCGCACGCTCTCAACCCACCGCTCCGTGTCGCCAGCTCACAACCCCCCCTCTGCGGTTATTTTCAAGCCGTGTATAGGACAAATAGGAGGTAGTGCTATGGGAGTACTATTCTAAGGGAGTGCCACACCAAAGGAAGGCACACATCAACTGGTAATTCGCTTAACTTAAATGCTAGGTTTCTTTTATAAGTTTTATAAACCTATAAGCATCTTTGGAACTTTTCAACTTAGATTATATCAATCATGGAATGCTTAAGAGATCCTTTAGGGTTAATTTTAAGTTTTGAAATTTCTCATTGCAAGTTTGCATGTTCAATTACTATCTTAATTAACCAGTAGCGGTATCAAAGCCCACCTTATGCTATGCATGATTGATAATAATATGTTGAAATTGATATTTTCTATGAATTGATTAAAGTATGCTATGCATGACTTAGGTTTCAATTCTTGTTATGGAAAATGATGTGATAACTAGATTAAGGTTTTTCTCAAACTTATTCTAGGTGATTATCATATAAATTAGCAATGTTTTAGCACATGTGTAAATGCTTCAAATTGAGGTTCGTTCCATACTTCACTCAATCAAAGAATGAAATCTTTAAATCATAATTGTTTGTGGTACAATAAATAAAAGTTCCCGTGGTTATTTTAGCAAGGATTGGACTTGGATGCTCACCACTTTAAGGGGGTGTGAGCGGACAACACAAAGTAGTGGGCTGAGAGCGAACGGTTTCATAGGCGCGGTCCAACCTGGTATTTGGAAAAGAGAGGATCGAGTCGGGGACCCGGTAAAAAAAGGTGAAAGAGAAAACAGAAAATGTTTTAGATCGGTTCGAACCCGAATCCGCTGTCTCTTAGTGTTGAGTCACCACCTGGATTAGCTCTTTCCAGGAATTAGAGTCTTGTGAGGCTTAACGTCCGGGGGAACGCCCACTAAGACACAGAGATTCGGGTCCGGGATAAGTTGCTTATTTCTCATTGGATCACATTTAATTACATCTATAGAAAACCGTGTTCTTTTAATCGTGCATATTCGCACATAGGTCGTTTTTTATTTTTAATGCATGATTCACGTTTTGTAAAATAAACCATCCATAAAGTGGAAAAATAAACAATCCACAAAGCATTAAGTAAATGCAGAAAGTAAATGCGGAAAGTAAATGCGAAAAATAAAATTACAAGGCTTTCAAAAATCGGGGGATGCAACCGCCCGCTAACCTATTAATTACATTTCCCAAAAAAAATTGAAATTGGATACCCGAAGGAAAATTAAAATCCTAAACATACATCTAATCCTAATCTACCTACATCCACAAAGGTTAGCACAGGGGATAACATGTATGTTCGATTTTGAATTTAGCGAGGCCCGTGCGGCCTAAACAAAAATCAATCGCGATATTGTGTTTGTTATTTAAATAAAATAGTTCATTTTATTAGCACGTTGGTTGCTCATTTAAATTAATGAAATTGCTCACATGATAAATCGATGAGGGCTGTTATCCGAGAATTTATTTTATTCCCTTCGTAGGGGTGTTCTAACATACATCTTCTTTTAATAAAGAAAAATAGATGAAGAAGAATTACAACAGTTGAAAAAAAATAAAAATAATTAAAATCCTAGGTTCACATATTGAATAAGAAGAAGAAATTAAACACTGAAAGCATGGGAATTGCAGTTCCAGGAACTCAGAAGCTTACCCTTATTGAATGGATCCACTTCCAATATGTTTGATTGGTCCTTGAGAAATCCTCCTCATCCTTTAGTTTGGGTGAAAAGGTTGTAGTAAAAGTTCAAAAATGCTCATTTTAATTCTTGGGAATTAAAGTCGTTCTAAAGCTATTTTTTTCTGATCATTTTTTAGGATCCGTTAATCGAAAAGGACATGACTATTTATAGAAAAATCCTGAAAAATCAAAAAAATGGAAAGTTTTTCCCGCGAGGGGCCTCGCCGGAGAAGATCTTGGTGAGGCTCCTCGCCGTGTCCTTGGCGAGGCAGCCTCGCTAATATTGGCGAGGGCTCGCCAAGAGCATTGGCTTGGGGAGTCTTGGCGAGGCCTCACCTCGCTCTTGGCGAGGCCTCACCAAGAGCTTGGCGAGCCTTGCCTCGCCAAGTTTGGCGAAGTTCTCGCAAACGAGGCCGGCCCGGGATTCAATCCCCCCGGGTTTCCATTTTTGAACTTTTCTTGTATTTTAGTATTTTTTTACTTAATATTTTTTTATTTTTTTATTTTTTATTATTATTTTTTTGCATTTTTTATTTAGTTAATTAATTTCTGAATAAAATTAAATAATTTTTTCTAAAACATCCTTCTGAATTAGAGACGAGGATGATTCCCATTCGGATACGTCAGATTACTCGAAAATCGTGTGATTCAAGAATAAAATCTCAAAAAAGCCATCATCATCAAACATGCGAGCTGGTACAAAATCCCATGCTCACAGCTACCCCTTGTGTGATAATTGCTGGTTGTATAACCTGTGTTATCACATGAAAAGAGCAGAGGGATAGAGAGAATACTTGACCAGTGTGGTTGGTGATTTCCTATTCTCAATTGATAAAATGGGCCTTCCTTTCTAGTGCTGTTTCTTCATAAGGCTATCCGTTTCTTTCTTCGACATCCCATTAGTGGTAACCATTTCATTCTTCAGTTGAGGTCATTGCGTGCCCCTTGGAATAATTGGAGATTGATGCCTAAATGTGATCTTGAATTTCCTTAGTAGGATTTCGGCTTGTTTTCTGTGTCAAATCAAAAAGATAGTGTCGATCAATATTTCATGATAAATGTTTTAATTATTTGATTGAGTTTATGCGAAGCAAAAATTTTTTTCCATCTAATCAAAAATTAAAACATCGAAGAATAAATGAATTAAATGAGTTTGAGGAATATTGGGAATGTCCCGTTCATCGTTCCTTAGTGTTAGGAGGCTGCCATTGGAAAATAATAAATAAATAGGTGGGGCCCATTTATTTTCTTTATAAATAGGGCTCCCCTTCCTTTATTTTTGTTCACTTTTCATATTCTTCATCTCTCTAAAACACTCTTGCTCTCCCTTCTCTCTAGAAATCATGCTGTCGAAGGACGCTGCCAGGGCACTCCGTCTTACCTCTTACCTCGTTCCTCAACCTACCAATGACCCCGACATATTTTCTATTGATATTGATGCCACATATGTTTTGGCCGTGAACGACACCATGCTGGGGTTTACCATTACTTCCCCTATAGAGACGTTGGATCTTGATTTTCTAGCCCAACCTCACCTTTCCCAGATCGAGGTATTTGCTAATAACATTCTTATTTATCGTTTTTAGTGCAATTTACCCTGTTTAGGAACTAGATTGGAACCGATCCTTAAATCATGTCATGGAATTTTATCCTAGAAAAAAATAAATAAAATAAATACAAAAATGGCAAATCAGGTCCGCCAGAAAATTTTTTCGGTGAAAACAAGGATATTCGCGCGAGGGTCTAACCCTCGCCAAATATTTTGACGAGCGAGGGTCCTTAAGGGACCCTCACCAGGTCTTCTGGTGAGGGTCCCTAAGAGACCCTCACCAGACTCTTTGGCGAGGGTCCCTTAGGACCCTCGCCAGAGATGCCTAGCACGACACAACGGGCTTCTTTTTTTTATCTTTTTTTTAAATGTAAGAAAAAGAACGATTTGAAAATAAAAAATTTGAGGATCCAAACATGTTTTGGACCAAAATTATATTTGCGTTTTTCTCACCGTTTTTGTGTTTAATTACAAAATGCTTATTATTTTAATTTGTTTTGCAATCTCCCACGCTACGTCCCACTGGTGTGTATTCTACAATCCAATCTTGGTATTGTCACACTTCTTCTCATCCTGAGATTGTTCAGGCTATTGAGGCCACCAGTTTTGATCCCTTGGCCCGATCCTTATAGCCTACCTTATTACCGTATGCTACATCGATCACGCTTGCTCAGAGGTGGTGCGATATTTCGCACACGTTCCACTTTTCGATCTGGGAGGTTACCATTACTCCCTCTGATATCGTAGCGATCACTGGTCTACCATGGGCTGGTACCGTGATCTGGTTCGATGCCTTCTTGGAGTGGTTCTTCAAGGCTCCCACTGCTTGTAATCACATCATAGACCTGCTTGGTGTTGACCCCAGAGGCCGGGGGTTGAGTTATGGCATGTTTTTTGACTATTGGATGGGTCGATAGTCTATTTCCGAGGTTGAGGTTCCTCTTTACGTTCGGTCATTTTTGGCCACCTTGTTGAGTGTCACATTTTTCCCGGTCTCGAACAGTGAGATAAAAAATGGGGTGATTGAGCCGTTATTAGATTTGGACGAGGTTAGTGGCCTTAATTGGCCATGGGTGATATTGGCGCAGACTTATTTTGCTCTTAACTTAGTCTCGTTCGGGGTCGTTTGCATGCTCTACATTGCTGCCCCATGGTTCTTCATATATTGTTCGCTTACTTTTTGATTTGTGTATGTCGGTTATTGATTGATTAACCTTAATTGATCCCTTTATTTCATAGGCATGGGCTTTCCATCATCGGTTCCTCCCCGCCCCACAGTTTGCTGATGCCCTGGAGGGACCCCTGTGTATAGCGCGGATTTGCTCATCATTCATGGGAGATATTTTGGATTTTGCTAGTTACTACCAGCATCTGTGTGCATTGAACCTTGAGCAGGTAATGGACCTTATCTCGATGGATGTGATCATATTCTTGTTTTTAAACTTATTCTGACTTTGTTGTTATTTCTTTTCGAGTGGAGCGCAACCCATAGAGGGGTCTCCCAAGCTATCACATGGTGAAGGAGATCCGACGAGACATGGATCACAATCGCTTCATCCTTGAGGGGCCCAAGACCCTTGAATTGTACCTAGGAGAACGTATTCAGTTCTGGTGGGCTAAGCTAATATCCGAGAGGTGCATTCCACGTCCGCCTCCCACCAGACTATTTTGGGCGCACTTGGTGGTCACTGATCCCGATGAGCGGGAGGTGCTCTTTGAGGATTATGGCGTGAGGCTCTTCGGGCTATGTGGTGATTATGAGGCCTTCATTAGGGAGAGACTGCTCCCGCTTCACCCACCGACCCAGGCCGAGGCGGAGCGCCCCTCTGCTCGTGTTAGGCGTTCGAGAGTTGATAGTGGTTCCGATGTAGGCGTTAGCAGTATTGGTGTGGGATGCCGGGTATGAAATGTGTTATCTATGATGAACTGTTTCTAACTGTTTGTCTATTTTTGTAGGAATTTTCTCGGAAGAGGGTTCGAGTGAATGCTGCGGCAGGGGGGCAAGTACATCTTCAGGCATCATAGAGGGAAGGTTTGTGGTTCCCCTTGACTCTACATTCTACTTGATGGGTTCCATGGGAACCTCACGGCATGTGCCTCTTCCTCCGAGCTCCCATACGTTGGCCTACGAACCTTCCAACACTACTCATGTGAGTTTTAGATTACCAACGATGTTTGGGGATGTCTTGACGTTTGTTTACTCACTCCTTTCCTTTTGCAGGTCGCACGTGAGGAGATGGATCGAGTGGCCCGACATTCTTTTGCATTGAGGGACTTGATGATTTCACAAGATGGGATTACACGTGTATGTTGTATTTCTCATCCTGTTATATGCGATGCATGAAATGTCTTTTTTTTAGGTACATGGATGTGATTTTCGTGACCTGTTTTATGACTGTAGGATATGGCAGCGAGGAGCGTAGAATTCGAACGACTCTACCGAGAGCTCAACGGTCGCTTTCAAACACTGGATATCAGCCATCAGGGTCTAGATGCTCGCTATCATGGCCTTGAGGTTAGTCACCAGGAGCTGGGAGTCTGTTACCAGAGTTTGGAAGCTAGTCACAAGAGTTTGCAGGCTCAGTATCAGGAGTTGTTTTGGTAGAATACTGCAGAAGAGCAGGCTCGAGTAGAAGTGTGGGCTTCCACCTCAGGTACTCACCAACCTCTTACATTTGATATCGATTCCCTACTTGATGACTCAGATGCTGGGCGACTCTTCTCCCTAGAATGGGACATTGGTTTTCTTCACGCTCCCCAGCCTCCTCCTGTGTCGGGTTCAGTGGGTGGTGCTCCCAGGAGATTAGGTGCTGAGGATTTTGAGATAGCTACCATGTTGCCCCGAGATCCAGTGGGTGGAGATAACGCATAGGCAGCGCATGCTTAGGAGTTCCCTTTTAGCTTTAGTTTTAGATTCCTTTTTCTCGAATCGGACTCTTTTTAGATAACTCTGTCTTGTAGAATCTCAAAAAAACTTTGGAATTTTATAAAAGAAAAGAGGATTTTAGCCGTTGCAGCCCCGGTTCTCGTATGTGGTGTTTTATTTTATGAATATGCTTGCTTTTTTGTGAATGTTTTTTTCCGTATATTTATGAATGAATGTTAATGCTAATGTATGCGGTAATATGTGTAGGAAACACCGGTCTTGAGGGATTTTCTTTAGCTTTCTTCCTTTCTGATGTCGACCTATAACGAGCGCCTTAGGATCTTTCTCCGAACTGTTCGGGGACC
This sequence comes from Euphorbia schlechtendalii, assembly GCA_949673415.1. NCBI lineage: Eukaryota > Viridiplantae > Streptophyta > Magnoliopsida > Malpighiales > Euphorbiaceae > Euphorbia > Euphorbia schlechtendalii. Next base: position 7,536 of record CATIWQ010438633.1, read on the forward strand.
CGATTAGCGAAGGATAGAGCGCTTTGGTATTCTAGGGCTTCATTACCTTGCTTTTAGGCTTGTGAATATAGCCTTCATTCATGCTGCCTTGAAGTTTTGGGATCCTGCTACTCATGTTTTTCATTTTGCCGAGTTCGAGCTTTGCCCCTTGGTTGAGGAGTTTCATGCTATCTTGGGGCTCCCTTTTCTGAAGGAGTCGATGTCGATATGCCCCGTGAGACTATCCTTTGCCTTCCCTTCCTTCCAATTTAGAGGTGAAGATAAGCTGAAGGGTTTATAGAATCTGGAGTCTAGTGAGTGCTTTTTATCCACTCCCCCTGATGTTGGTGGCTTCTAGGTTGAAGCTATCCTTAGCTAGTGTGAGAATACACCTAGTAGTCATCTAGCTTGGCCCTCGATGGTGACTCTACTTCTTCTGGCGAAGTTTGTTTGTGGGGTTGGAGCGATTGCCCCTTTCCGCTTGCTGTTGATCATTGACCCACTCTCCACAAGCCTTTCTCCTACAACTTTAGCCTTGGCTGAGAATCTGATTCACTTAGATGCTGCTTTCGATGAATTTGGATTTAGCAGGAGACCATTTTGCTCTACTAGAGGTGCTTCTCCTTCTTTATCCCTCTCCTTCGTGATTTTCATTGTTTGTTTAACAAATGAATTAATGTAAGTATGGCTATTGGAGAAGCTTCACTTGACTTCTGATCCATGCTTAGGGAAGGCTCGATACCTCCCTTCGCATAATGGTCCTAGAGGCTTCACTAGGAAGGACCATTGTTCGCTAAGCGAAGGCACTTGGGTCGAGATTCTAGGCTCCTACCAAGCTTTTGAGATTCGTTGGCTCAGCCCTTGGTTGTAGATTCTGTTCGTGGTTATCGATGTCCATGATTCTGGTGTTTTTCTGATGGGGTTGTTTGGCATCACATCCTATTCCACGTCTCATCTGTGTTGGTAGTACGGGTGTCAACAACGAGTTCCTAGGTCTCTATGCTTGACCCGTTTCCACAACTTCAGTCCTAACACACTTGATGCTATATAGAGGCTTTGGGCACGCACTCGATTTGTTATGTTGGATTACACTGCCCCGAAGACCACAGATACTGATGAATTGTACCACGGGTGGCTTGGTGAGATCAAGGTTCTTTCCAATGCTGATCAGCACTGTATAGTGTCTCGTGAGTGGGAGAGGGATGAAGATGGTTTGGACCCCCATTCTCATAGTTCGAGGAAGCATCCACGGTGGAATGACTGGCACCCCTAGATCTTATTTGCCATTTGTTTTCTGACTTGTATTTTTGGCTTATTCTTAGATTATGAAATTTTGTCAAATTTTATTTACTTGTGATATTGTGTATGCACACTATTCATATAAACATAAACATAAATCTTTGCAAACATAATACATTTCATTGAACCACTTTAAAAAGGGTACAAGTTTTCCAATGATTTGAGTCCTGCCACCAGTTAGACTAGAATAGGTTTTCTAACTTGCGGTCCCTCTATTCCTCACCGTGTCCTAATTTTTGCCTGAGCGCACCTTCGCGGGTTTTCAACTCAGTAGACATTTCTAGATTTTAAACAAGAATGGTCCTAATTGTTACCCAGGTAGCCAAGTGCCATCTGGCGGACTGGTTTCTCTCTCTTTTGTTCTTACATGTGGTAGCGCTTGAGCTTATCTTGATTGATTGGATTGACGAACTCGTTTCCATCCATGTCCATGATCTTGGCAGCTCCTTTGCTCAAAATTTTCTTAATGACATATGGAACTTCCTAGTTCAGGCGAAACTTTCCCCGTTGGTCCACATTTGAGAGTCTCATTTATTTCAGAACCAAGTCTCCTACTTTTAACAGTTGGCTTCTGACTCTAACTCAACTGTTATATGCCCTAGCCATGAATTGTTGGTACATCTATAAATGATCCAGTGCCTTTAGCCGCTGTTCGTCAATCATATTCAACTATTCAAATCTGGCCTTTGCCCATTCTGACTCCTCTAACCTCGTCTCCAGTGCTACTCGAAGCGATTTCACTTCCATATCTATCGGTAAAACTACTTCCATCCCATAAACTAACGAGAAAGGGGTTTTATTGGTTGGAGTTTTGACGCTCATCCTATATCCCCATACTGCAAATGGCAACTTATCAGCCCAATCCCTATAAGTAACGACCACCTTGCTTAGGATTTTCTTAATCACCTTATTGGATGCCTCTATTGCCCCATTAGCTTGTGGCCTGTATGGTGATGACCAGTGGTGCTCGATCCCATATTTCCTCATTAGGTCTAATGTGGCTCCTTGGAATTGAACTCTATTATCCGATACGATGTGATGTGGAATGCCATATCGGGTGAATATATGCTTTTCTATGAACTTGGCCATCTTCTTAGCGGTGATGTTGGTGTAAGATTTGGCTTCCACCCATTTTGAAAAATAGTCGACTGCTACTATAATGAAACGATATCCATTAGTGGATAGGGGTACATGACTGATGTCACCGTATATGTGGCACTCATGGCACTTTCGTACTTCCGATACACAATTTATAACCATTGTTGTCCAATAATATCCCTGGAGTTGTATTTTCTTATCTAGTGCCACCCCATTCATGTGTGGACCACAGTCTCCCACATGCATTTATCTCATTACCAATAGTGCCTCCTGTTCTATGAGACATCTCAACAGCATTCCTTCTGATGTTCGTTTGAACAGGTCCCCTTTTACTAGGCGGAACTGAGTCGCTAATCACCATAATGAGGTTCTTTCAGAGTCTGTTGCACCTTCTGGGTATTCCCTGGTCTATAAAAATTTGACGATGTCGAAGCACCAATTCCTCATAGCTTGTTGTTCCTCCGTTTCCACTACGCGACAGTAGAATGGTTCTTTGGACGTTTGCAGTACAACAGGCTTGATTGACTGAGTTATAGGGCCTTCCCACATTTATGCTAGTGTAGCGGTGCATCTACCATTTGGTTTTCATCCCGGGGCACGTGTTTGAAGATGCATTTAGAAAATTTGTGAGATTTTCCATACTGGTTCCACGTAAGGACGGAGTGATTATTCTCTTATTTCCCAATCACCAGTGACTTGTTTAATAACCAGAGCTGAGTCTCCAACCACCGATACTTCTTTTGCCCGTGCCTTTCGAAGTTCCTCTAACCCAAATAAGCAGGCCTCATATTCTGCCCCGTTGTTTGTTACTGGGAATTCCAATCATTTGGAAAGGGGTATGACTTGTTTTGCGATGTTATTAATACAACACCTAGGCTGGCTCCGTTTCTGTTCATTGCACCGTCAAAGAACATCTTCCACTCTGCATCGATGTCTTCTATCAATGCTAGTAGTTCATCAGGAAATTCTAGATTTTCAACGTAATCAGAGTCCAAGGGTTTATTTGCTAAAAATTCAGTGACTGCTCATCCCTTAATGACTTTTTTGGTCACATATTCGATGTTGAATTCAGATAGTAGCAATAACCATCGGGAGAGTTTTCCGACTAGTGTTGGCAATTAGCATAAGTACTTCATGGGTCTATCTCGAGTAATTTCTTGCTCAAGTAGTACACTGCATGTTCACTTCTATCTTTGTGTTCTTGCACCAGCATGGCTCCAACCGATGACTCCTCAATTTCTAGGTATAGGATCAGGGGTTTTCCAGGTTCTGGTGGGCGAAGGACGGGTGGGCTTAATAAGTATTGTTTGATTTTGTCAAACTCTACTTGGCATTGGTCATTCCAAATTACTGGTTGGTCCTTTCATAGTAGTTTGAGGATTGGCTCGCAGATGATAGTGAGTTTGGTGATGAATCTGCTTACATACTGTAGAGATCCCAGGAAAGATCAGACTTCTTTCTCAGTTTTTAGCACAGGCATATCCCTAATGGCTTTGCTTTTATCAGGATCCATCACAATTCCTTTTTGGCTGACTATATGCCCCAAGAGTTTCCCTGATGTAACCTCAAATACGCACTTTTTGGGGTTTAAGAGGAGATTTTATTTCTCGATTCTGGTGAGAAACTTGTCCAGGACAGCTGGATATTCCTCCCTAGTGTTAGACTTCACAAGCATGTCATCCACATAAACTTCCACCTCCTTTTGGATCATATCATGTAGGAGGGTTGTGATGGCCTGCTGATATGTTGCACGAGCATTTTTCAAACTAAATGACATTACCTTGTAGCAGTATACTCCCTATTCAGTGATGAATGATGTCTTGATCCTGTCGGTTATTGCCATTAGTATCTGGTTATATCCTGAGAAACCATCCATGAAAGAATAAATAGCTGCCCTTGCTGCACTATCGACCAATACATCAATGTGGGGTAGGGGGAAATCATCCTTTGGGGAGGCCTTATTCAGATCCCTAAAGTCCACACATACTTTAACCTTGCCATCTTTCTTTTCCACTGGGATAATGTTGGCTAGCCATTCAACCACTTCTAAGAATTTTGCTTCAATCTGCTTTACCAGTTCAGCCTTGACCTTTTCTGCCCATTCCGGCCTTAAGCGACGTAGTTTTTATTTTACCGGCTTAATTCGAGGGTCAGTCGGGATAAGGTGTTCAGCGATCTATCTGTCCACTCCTGGCATGTCCTCATATGACCAAGCAAACACTACCACGTGACGTTTAAGTACATTCATGATCTCTCTTTTTTCTTCAGGAGTCAAATCATTGGAAATTATCACCATTTTTGGTGACTCATTTGTACCAAGTTAATTTCTTTTAATGATGTGTCATGAATGTTAAAGACATTATGTGTATGATTAAATGAATGCATGGTGCCGTCAGGAAGAAAATCAAACAAGTAAGCAAAGTTATCGTACTTCATTGAATGAGCCTCATAGGAAAAATTGTCAAAAACATCAGAAATGTTCATTATTACATCATCTATTTCCTCCTCCATAGGCGGAGGGGCTTTAGTTGTTGTAGTAGCAGATACATCAGTGGTCTCTACCTCAAGAGTGGTCTGCATCAACTTCTTGGTGAGGAGCTTGATAATGTTTGGTAGATCTTGGTCTCTCATATTACCTTTCATCATCAGCTCGTTAACAGCCTTAGTGATAGCTGCCATTGCATATTCCAGTACTCTGCCCTTTCCAAACTACTCGATCAAGTTACAGCAGGGATTGTTTTTTCTTCCAGATCAGCATCAACGGGGGGTTCAATCAGCTTGTCGGTCTTGAAGTCAAAGACATCGTTGAATATCTCGAGTCCCTTGACCTCTTCTCCATTCAAGATCGTCGATTCTGGTTCTCCCAGATATGCCTTAGTGCCTTCCGCCTCGTAGATGATCACCATGTTACAGAACATGGGCCGTTGATGCTTGTGCATCTTCACACTCAGGGTGAAGCCCAGGCCTAAACTAGGTGTGACAAGGATAGGATCAATGTCCCTGATAATCCCCTGATGGTATTTTCCTAAGCCATTTCCAGGAATGAAACACTGCTTCTTCATTTGAGCTCTAAGGCTTCCAGGGAAAAAATGATATCCCTTTGGAGTTTCACGCCCCTTCTTCTTTTCCTCAGTGGCCATTGCCACACTCAACCCTTGCATTGTTCTCTCTTCAAATGTAGCAGCCACCATCATTGATTCCTCATCAGCCTCGATCGTCACTGGCCTCCCTATATGAATAAGCTTTATCTTCTAGTGCAGAGTAGAAAGAACTGCCCCTATTGCATGGATCCATAGCCTACCTAGAAGCAATGAATAAGTTACTAGAATATCCAGCACAGTGAACTTCACATTAGAGGTCACTCGTCCAGCGGTGACCTCTGCTTTAAAGCTTCCTACTACACCCCTCTTCGAATCATCATAGGAACGGATCACCGTGTCAGATTTGGTGAGTATATCCTCCCTTAACCCTAAGTGGGGTAGGACCTTAAGAGGATAAAGATTGAGAGCCGAGCCATCATCTACCATTACACACGGTATTGCGCGATCAAAAATCTAAACTCGGATAAATAAGGTTCGATTATGCAGCCCCAGTTCCTATGGCAGTTCTGACTGATCAAAAGTTATTGATGGCATCTGATAGGGGACAATTCCTTCCCCGATGGTAGCGCACATCTCGATTACCGAGGTTGTAGGCATGGCAGGCATTTCCATCAATCTCTTAACTAAACCCATCCTAAGCTTTTGCGACATCTCAAGCAACCTCCAGATACTATATTTGGCTTGAGTTCCCTTCAACCAAGTTATCAAAGGGTCTATGACTAGCATATCTTCGTCCACTTTTGGGGATAGAGGTGGTTCGGGCTGTTCTCTTGATATTTCCTCCAGCCTGGAGTCATTGAGCTGTACAATCTCATCCCTTCTGAAAACTCTGCCACTCCGAGTAACCTTTAGCACTCCATTCTCCATCATTCTTGTTTCCCTAGAATTGACCCAAGGGTACTGGTCATATCCATCTTCCGATTGGTCGCTTCGCCCCTTTAGTTTGTAAGAATCCAAGTTTATGGGCTTCTTCCCAACAGAAATGATCTCTCCCTCATCCGAGGTTCCTTCTTCGGGTTTCATCTTCCTTCTCGACTTAGGGACATATGCATCAAGATCAATGGGCACCCTGGTTGGTGCTTTCCCGGATTCCCCTTTCATTACGTCCCTCTGTGGTTCTCCTTCCTCTGCTGAGAACACTTCTACCAAAGGATCATCCTTGGTGCCTTCATCTTCATCAACCACTGCATTCACCACCAGGTTAGACCGAGATAGCATCGCTAGAATAGAATCAGTGGGTATCCCTGATCCTACTGTATGAACACTACGATATCTGGTCATTATCTCCCTGTCAATATGATGAGTGTGAAAAGATAACTCATCAAAATCTGGGACAACCAGCCTTGATAAATGATAGTGATACCAATCCCGGGAACCACTTATTATCAATTGTACTGCAGAAAGCTCGGATGGTCTTTGTTCCAGCACTAGATAGATAAACATCCACTACTTTATGTAGCCGGTGAGCGTTTCTCCCTCCCTCTGTACACAAGCGAGAAAATCTCGCATGGTTTTCTTTGGAGGTTCTAAAAATGAGAACTCTGCCTAGAACTCTACAGAGATGTAATTCCAATTGCTCTTGGTCTCAACTGACTGCATCTCGTACCATTGACTCGCTACTCCTGCTAGTGAGCACAGAAACAGTGTAGCTATCATATCTTGGGAAAGGCCCTACACTCGACACAGGATATAAAATTTGGACAAGTGGGAAGACGATGCATCATTCCCATTAAAAACTGACATACCAGCTAGGCTGATGCTAACCCTCGCGGCTTCTTCCCGTTCTCTAATCACTCAATTACTGGACTCAGATTCGAGCATCTCCATCATTTTATCTAAGTCCATCCTTGACTCAATAGCCATCACATACTCCTCTCCTTCATCGGCCGGTGCTTCTCCTAATAATTCATTCCCTACGCGAACTGACGTAGGTTTCTGGCCGGTAAATATCGGCATCTCAGCAAAGTTAATCTCAACATCTTTAATCTTACCCCTGCACCCTTGGTGGTTTGACTCTTCCTCCAGCATCTTCAAAACCCGATTAGGATCACTTCCCGACCCAACCATCATCAAGAATTCTTCAAGCCCTTCAGATAGGCAGCTCAAGACCTTCTGCTCATCTAGCCCCGAGTTAATCATTCCTACCCTCACCTCAAAATTCGGTAAAGGGTTGCTCTTCGTGCTGGGCTTGAATACCGGCTCATGAATGACCTTATCAGCCACCAGCTTCTGAATGGCTTTCAACAGCTCCTTGCAATTATTTGTACGATGCCCCATGACCACATGATAATGGCAGTAATTATTCTTCTCTTCCATCCTGGGAGGGACATGCTTCTTCAAGCTTTCCACCTGATTAAGTTCACGTAGCTTAGTGAACAAGAACCTCAAGTTAGCAACATATGGCGAGATGCCATGATATTCTTCCTTTGGTAACCTAACAGTGGCTACCTTCTCTTCATTCACCAATTGTACTACCGGTTGCTTCGCCTTCACCTGTACCGGATTGGAATCATTTTTTCTGTAATAGGGCTTAGCGACCTACTGCCCCGTGTCTGCCTCCATGGCATCACAGTGCTCTATCTTCTCAGCTCGAATGAAAACTTCTTGATAGCTATAGAAAGTTTCAGATCCCAGCCACTTCCGATAAGATGGTAGTGCACCATCTAATAGCTTCACGATCATCTCTGGCAAAGATAGGTGAGATTGTAAGCGCACTTGCGTAGCCATCCATCTCTCAAAATAGGGCTTGAAGTTCTCCCCGGTTGTTGCTTCACTACCTCTAGATTCTACATCATGGTGATTATCTGAGTATTGAACCCATAATGATCCACCATCGCTTGGGACAGACATCCCCAGTCGTAGGCTATATCTATCGACAAGTGACTATACCACTCATTTACCAGGCTTCCCAACGTAACAATAAACAGTTTCACCATGATTCGATCACTGATTCTCAAAGCTCTCATCACATTCTGGTAATGAGCAATATGCGCACGTGTATCAGTCTTGCCTGTATACTTCTCAAATTGGGGTATAGCAAAGGTCGACGGTAAAGTATCCTCATCGCCAACTGTGGGTTGCACCCATCTGCCCCTGCACATGAGTAGCCAAGAATTGTCTCCAGAGTTCAGCCATTCTAAGCTATTGAATAATATTATTTGGGGCCTCCGAGAAACCTCCATACTAATACTGCCCCTGACCCTAGAATGTCTGAGAGGGTTCACCCCAGCTGGGCACTGTAGGCTGAGCCATCCCTTGAATAAAGGGAATGTAATTAGAAGAAGGCCTAATCTCTGAAGGCCCCACTACCCTTGGGCTGAAAGAAGCATGCCCCGGCTACCCCGGGCAGAATTGGCCACCCACCTACGGTTCATACACTGTCTGCGGCTGATTCTATCCAGAACCGAACTGATAGAAGTTAGGGGCGACTGTTGCAGAACTCGGGAATACAGTAGTGGAAGATGACAATCCTCCCGGTAGGATTTTACCACCAACATTTGGTACCACATCATTTGCCCTCTTCTCGGGCTACCCAATTCTAGTGTGGCAATTGAGGATTGACGCAAATTGGTCACTATTAGCAAAAGCGTTCATAGCTGTAGCAATCTTGGCTCTCACCGATGATTGATTTGCTTGTGGGTTCTGGGCTACCCCCAAGAGTTTGCTCATTAATCACGTTCTCTTCCTGCTGATTAGACATGTTGTAGAAACTACGAGGAGTATCTTGATCTGAATACGAGCTAGAGTCGGTATACGAAACTCCTTCTTGATAAGCTTTGACTAGAGATAGACAAATCAGCAGACTAGAAGCCCTATTCTAAGTTTTCTGATAAAGTGGCTTTTTCCTAGCTGACACACATAAGGAGATCGTTAGGGAATGCATCTAAAATCATGATGTGTGATTGATGCATGAGATGTTTTAATGTTATGGCTACAGAGAAAGGGTTAGCATGCCATGATGCGAGATAGAAATCACACACAAAAAGAGCAAAATCCTTAGTCTATGCAACAAAGGAAGGTCCATTGGTTTTGAGATCCGTACTCTATCCTAGGGATAATGTGAAATGAAGTGACCTAACTACTTGTGTGGTGATAAGTCAAAGGTTTGAGATCTAAAGTTAGTTCTCTTGGTGTTTAGGTTACTAGTGTGCCATACCCTAACGAAAAGTGATCCAAAAATGTATGGAAATAACTACCCTATGCAGCGTATAGATGAATGTTTTGGTTCTTTTGCCCCATTGGGGTAGGGCCTTGGATGTCAATGGAAATCATCACAAAAGGGATGTAGTGATGCATGAATATTTTGGGTGAAAAGTAGGGTTAAGACATCAACTAGGATAGCTTTTGTGTTCATGTTTGCCTCGTGTAGGCTTTTGGTGTGTATGGGTGCCCCAAAAGGGCGGTATTTCGGATGCTAAATGGGCATCGAGCAAGGATTGTGGTAAGTTCATTTTACGAGTCGGATATCATGTGGACATCGCGCAAAAATGTGGGCGAGTGATGCGATATGATTTTAGTTGGTTTCAGGTCATCCTAAGGTGACACGATCTCGAGTGTCTACTAAGTTCCTACATATGAGTGACATCAAACCATGTTTAGTATCATGAGTGTGTATTGTATAATGCATGATGAATTGGAAAGCGGTAAACACTTAGCACATAGCACACCATATCTTTCTTCCAACCATACAACTCCCGCGCATAGGGTTTTAGGCTAGTCTCTATCCTAAGTTTTGTTCATCGTAGTACTGCAAGGATACTGAGGAGCGCACCTGCAAGAAAATACAATGCATGATCACGTGTTTGGGTAACACCCTAGGGAAAATGCCTATGGTTTATTTACATGAGGGTTTATAACTAGGTTAATGATGTAGAAGGTTCTTGTTGCACTAAAATACACTCCAAGCCTCTCCCCAAATAGGTTCTAATGAGGGAGGTACATGCGATATGGAAACAAGTGCTCCACTCGCCCAAGTACTATCTTTTCTCAGGGAGGTAGATTAGTACAAGAGAAAGCTTCGTGGTAATAGGGGTACCTTAGACTTATGGGCTAATCCCTTCTACTGCAATGCGTTATTATGAATATGTCAAAATTAAGAGAAAATTGAATAATGTGATCAATAATTTTCGACACTTATCCAAAATCTGAAACCTTTGAAAAAACAAGTTTTAGAAAAATCCCTAGCGGAGTCGCCACTGTGAGCGGACGACACGAAGAGGTGGGCCGAGAGCACGCGATTTCATAGGCACGGTCCACCGGGGTGTTTGGAAAAGAGAGGATCGAGTCGGGGACTCGATAAAAAAGAAGGTGAAAGAGAAAAGCAAAAACGTTTTAGATCGGTTCGAACCCGAATCCGCCGTCTCTTAGTGTGGAGTCGCCAGCTGGATTAGCTCTTTCCAGGAATTAGAGTCCTGTGAGGCTTAACATCTGGGGGACGGCCCACTAAGACACAGAGATTCGGGTCCGTGATAAGTTGCTTATTTCTCATTGGATCACATTAAATTACATCTACAGAAAACCATGTTCTTTTAATCGTGCATATTCGCACTTAGGTCGTTTTTTATTTTTAATGCATGATTCACGTTTTGTAAAATAAACCATCCATAAAGTAGAAAAATAAACCATCCACAAAACATTAAGTAAATGCCGAAAGTAAATGCGAAAAATAAAATTACAAGGCTTTTAAAAATCAGGGGATGCAGCCGGCCGCTAACCTATTAATTACATTTCCCAAAAAAAATTTAAATTGCGATACCCGAAGGAAAATTAAAATCCTAAACATACATCTAATCCTAATCTACCTGCATCCACAAATGTTAGCACAGGGGATAACACGTATGTTCGATTTTGAATTTAGCGAGGCCCGTGTGGCCTAAACAAAAATCAATCGCGATATTGTGTTTGTTATTTAAATAAAAAAGTTCGTTTTATTAGCATGTTGGTTGCTCATTTTAATTAATAAAATTGCTCACATAGTAAATCGGTGAGGGCTGTTATCCGGGAATTTATTTTATTCCCTTCGTGAGGGTGTTCTAACATACATATTCTTTTAATAAAGAAAAATAGATGAAGAAGAATTACAACAGTTGAAATAAAATAAAAATAATTAAAATCCTAGGTTCACAGATTGAATCAGAAGAAGAAATTAAACACTGAAAACACGGGAATTGCAATTCTAGGAACTCAGAGGCTTACCCTTATTGAATGGATCCAGATGTCCGATCGATCCTTGAGAAATCCTCCTCGTCCTTTAGTTTAGGTGAAAAGGTTGTAGTAAAAGTTCAAAAATGTTCATTTTAATTCTTGGGAATTAAAGTCATTCTAAAGCTATTTTTTTCTGATCATTTTTTGGGATCCGTTAATCGAAAAAGACCCGACTATTTATAGGAAAATCCCGAAAAATCCAAAAATGGAAAGTTTTTTCGGCTAGGGGCCTCACCGGAGAAGATCTTGGCGAGGCTCCTCGCCGTGTCCTTGGCGAGGCCTCGCCAAGGACATTGGCTTCTGAGTTTGAAATCATAAATGTAACCCAGAAGGTCATCAAGGGATGTGTAGTGGCCAAATTCCTTGCTATCCAGGCTATAGAATCTAATTATATCGAAGACCTCGAATTCCTGAATGAGTAGTTGACCATGGTTGAAGAACTACAGCAAGAATGTATAATGTACTTTGATGGTGCTATGAATCGAAATGGGGCAGGTTTGGGAGTGGTGTTGATAACCCCACAGAATGAAGTCATACCCTTATCAAAGAGGCTCGAGTTTTAGGTTACCAATAATGGTGCTGAATATGAAGCATGCTTATTTGGGTTGGAAGCACTATAGAAAGTCAAGGAAAAGAGGGTCTCTGTCATAGGGGACTTGACGCTAGTCATCAACCATATCACCGAAGATTGGGAAATATGAGAAGAATCCTTGAAGCCGTACTTAGACGTCGTTTGGGGAATCTCTACCAAATTTGACAAGTGTGTTTTCCGCCATAGGGGACTTGACGCTAGTCATCAACCATGTCATGGAAGATGACGTACTAACGAAATGTTAGTACTCAGATATCATCGAATACTTGAAGAAGGTCCAATACCCGAAAGGGGCATCCGACTTCGAACATACTTCTCTCTACTGACTATCCATCCAATTATGGTTGATTGACGATGATTTGTTCAAGCAGACTAGCGAAGGTTTGCTAATGCATTGCCTAACAGAGAAGGAAGCCCTCCTGGTAATTCGGAAAATGCATGTGGGCGACTAGGTCCTCACATGAATGGGGTCACGCTAGCCAAGAAGATCCAGTGGCAAGGCTATTTCTAGACAACCATGGTGGCAAATTGCATCGACGAAGTAAAGAAATGCAATGCATGCCAAATATATGGGGACATCAGTCACTTACCTCCCACAGAACTTCATCACTTATCTACTCCTTATTCTTGGCGTGGGGGATAGACATAATTGGGGAGACCTATCCTTCCTCTACCAACTGATATAGGTTCATTGTGGTGGTGGTAGACTACTTCTCAAAATGGGTAGAAGCTAAATCTTTCACCAATATCACCACCAAGAAAATGGCTAAGTTCATAGAAAATCACATACTCGCACAGTACGAGATGCCTCACTACATCGTATCATATAACGGAGCCTAATTTCAAGGAGCAATAGCAGAGTTAATAAGGAAGTACAGCGTTGAACATCACCATTCATCCCCTTATAGACCTCAAGCCAACGGAGTATTGCAAGCGGCCAATAAGTCAATCAAGAAGATCCTGAGCAAGATGGTGGTTACCTATAGAGATTGGATGAACAAACTTCCCCTTGCAGTTTGGGGATACCAAAAAAGCATCAAGTCCCTAATGAATCAGACACCCTTTTCATAAGTCTACGACATGGAGGTTGTTCTACTAGTGGAACTAGAGATAGGATCGCTCAGAGTAGCCTTGGAAGCTAAGTTGGAAGAGTCGGACTAGGCTAGGGCTAGGTTCGAGCAACTTAACATGATAGATGAGCATATTTTGAGAGCCTTGGATCATCTATAGATGTATCAAAAGAAGATGGCTAGAGCATATAACAACCGAGTTAAACATCAGGAACAACCTTTGAAAGCAAGAGATTTAATCCTAAAGTAGCTAAGGCCTTCGAATGTGGATGTCAGAGGAAAGTTTTGACCAAACTGGGAAGGACCATTCATAATAAAAAGGATCCTAGGCAAGGGAGCAATGAAGATCATAGACAAGCTCAAGCACTACCATGTATAAGAAATAAAATACAAACATCCAGTCGGCTAGCATTCCGTTGGTCGGGAAAAAATTAGGGCCATTTTTTCGCAAAATAGTCTACTAGATTGAAGACCTGAAAGGGTGGTCTAGGAAAAAATTAGGACAACGAGAGAAAATATAGCGAGCTCATTAGTTAAAAAACCCATACGGGCTAGTTAATGACATGAGTCGAATCTTTTGTACCTCAGATAATTTCATTAATGAACATGTTGTTTGTGTTGAAAGATAATGAATGTGTTCATTTAGATGTATGCATGCCAATGGTAAGAATAACACAAGAAAACAACACAATATTAGGATTAATAAGTCATAGGTTACAATACAAGTTCGAATAAATATGATAGTTTTATAGCATATTCGATAAAGGGAAATGACATTAACGCACGCTAGAAGAGCCATCATGTCATCAGTCAGCATACACCCTATGAGTATAGTCAAGGGGTGCCTCCCCACTCTCATATTGAGACTAATTGAGAGGCACCTCCCCACTCTCATATTGAGACCAATCAAGCATCGGCCGTAAATGCCTTGCGAGGTCACCTAGAGATTTAATCTTTGATAACCACCCGTAATAAAACCCGCCTGTCTCACCTACCTCGATAGAATCATAATCCAAGCCAACAAACTGAGTCCTCTACATCCACAACATTTGAATATGATTGGGACCCTCATGACACCAATCAAGACTATGAGTCGAGGAGGAAGACCTCAGGATCCACTGGCGCTTTCCATTGCCAACACAACCAGGAGGGGGAGTAAAAAGTGAGCTCATGCAAACCAAGCAGGAGGATCTCACTATCATGCATTACCATGGCTACTTGAGGGATGACTCACCAAGGACAGACCCATCGGATCTGGAGATCCTGATAGCAATTCATGATCTGAACCCAGTCATCCTCACTTAGCTCCATGTATCGATCGGTGATGAGACTGCACCGGTAGTATTGAGTGGGGGTGTATCGAGCAAAGTCTACAGTTGGAGCGCAAATTAAAGATAGCTTCTATAATAACCACACCTGCATGAGTGATAATTAATGCAGGACTATGCAAAGTATTAGAGGCTAGAACAAATAAGTTACCTCAAGGAGGGTGAAAACGATTATCGTCTAGCGGCATGCATGTTGGCCAAACACTCGGCCAAAGCTGGCATAGAGGGGGAACATCCGTAGGAAAGAGGTTGCATTAAGAGACCATTCGGAAAGGGGTAATTGGTCGGGAGCCGCAAATGAATTCGGTCATCAAGAGAAGGGCCACCATAAAATGCCAAGCTAAATGAGATCTTGGAGTAGTGACTCGCACAAATCCAAAATGGCATCAACTTTAAACCTTGGAGGAGCAAGTGGCTGAGAAAAGAAAAGATGAATTGAGTCCAAATTTCACAAACCCCCCTCAATGTTTCTGTAGCTTTTAATTTGGTAAGCGGGGACTACGATAGGGAAGCTTTAGGGATAGGGGATGCCCAACATTGCTTGGAACTCCTCAATCATAGGACATAGCACCTGAGAAGAGAAATGGAACACGTGGATAGCCAGGTCCTAGAATGATAAGGCTGCCCAGATAAGAGCCGTATTTGCCAGAAGGAAAGCAAGATAACATAACCCCCATAGACCGAAAGGCTTCAACTTTATCCAATGAGAGTCTTTTAGGGTGCGAAGGAAAGATCTGAGTTGCTGGTTGTGGGATGCCATGAGAAAAGTAGGAAATCTGAACAGCCTGAAAACCAACACCAATACTGATGTTACGATGTCGGTACCGATGTTGGTAATATCGGTGTCAATGTTGGCAATATTGACATTGATGTTACCTACATCAGTGTTGCTGTATATACTTATAAAGAGTAGAGCTTTCTAATGCTGACACCAACATTCCACTCACAGTGGTGTAATATCGGTCATGTTTTGGAAAAACAAGCTCTAGGAGCCTGGTCTTCAGTCATTAAGTACCTACAAACGTGCACACTAGTCCCAAGAAAAATAAAGCAACCGAATTAATCATAAATGATTTGAAAGGAAAAGGAAAGCATGGGAATGCAGGAAGAGAAAAAGCGCATGAATTAAATAAAATGTATGGGCATCAAAGTGATGAGTATACAAGTAAGGCCACAATATAACTATTCAAAAGATTTTGACTATATTCTTTCCGAAAAACTTATACCCGATAACTGTGTCAAAAACTTGTTACCCACTTTTCTACTGATAAGATAAAAGTTCTAAATACGAACAGGTGTTGTCAGTACCGCTTATTAAATAGAAAAATAATGATAACTGCAGGTATATAGTTGCGATGTAGTTTTAAAAGATATCGATCCCACAGGAAAGGAATTCAGTTTAAGGACCAACTAGGGTTACAGAACAAAAGAAAATATAATAAATTATAGGGTTTGGATGGTTGACTGATGAATAGAAAGATACATGAACAGATTAGAGAAGATGTAAATTGTATAGATATTCCCTAAGCGCAAGTATAGTAGAGAAAAATATACAAAGTAATTAAAGTTGTTTTAAACACTAGATAACTTCAACAAACTCAGTTCTAAACGCCCAAATATCCTACAATTCACCGCAGAGAAACACATGAAATGACTTTTCTAAATCTAAGTTAAACGAATTATGACACTTATAAGAACCTGGATAACAATAATACTATGCTTAGTATGGGTCGCTCTCACATAGCCATATTTAGCAAGTTACTAATCCAAAAATGTTGGCTCACTAAATAGCAATATAATCAAAGATCCAGTGATTATATACAATCTTGTTAACATCGAAATCACTCTTAAAGTTAACTCGAAAGCATATAACTTTATTAATATAAGAAATGCAAAACACATAGACATATCATAAACTTCGAAATAGAAACTATAAGTAGAAAACAAAGTAAAGTTGTAAGGTATGCGTTCGAAATAGAAACTATAAGTAGAAAACAAAGTAAAGTTGTAAGGTATGCAAGTGAAAGCTAAATTTGATCAAACCGTATCACTCTTTTAATGGGAGTCGTCAATTCCCACAATTCTTGTGTCTTCTTGGAATTCAGTCTCGACTCGTACAGAGTCTCTGCTAGGATGCTATTCTTTGTGAATATCGAATAAATGAATGTGGAATAATAGAAACTTTTATTGATAAGTGCTTTGCAATTACACTCATACAACAATCGCTCAAATTTATGGAGAAATCTAGTGTTCGAAATAAGAATCGAATCACTTATACATTTTTCTCACTAACACTTTGAACGTAGCAAAATCTAGACAATTTTCACTCTCTATCTATGCATACACATTTTCAAATATCACTATATATCATCCACCATGCGCCACGAAATTGGTTGGTTTTGAACCCTATTTATACAGTGCGAAGGGTTGTGTCTATCAAAATGAAGAGTCATGTCCATTGGTGAAGGGTTGCATCACTTCAATGTGATTTGATGCAAGGTTTCATCCTCATCTACAATGGAAAGGCACCTTTTTGTGATTGGTCTGCTTCCAAAAGGTGTCTTTTTATTAGATAATTGATGGAGGTTGATCGTTTTTATCCAGTGATTGGTAGTTGAGAAGAGTTGACCAAAAACCGTCACAAGTCATGAGCACGATATGCATGTCATGATCATGAACAATAGTTGGTAACTTTCTTTTTGAGAAGAATGACAAGTCGAGATCGTGAATGGGTATCACGATCATGACATGTGTTTTTCTTCATGATTTCTCTTTGCAACTATGTCGATCTTTGACAACTTCGATCCTAAGCCACTTCATAGTGTTCCATGCATCGTTTTGCACCTTTTTCACTCTTTTTACATAGAATTCCATCTTTGATCATTTTACTCCCAAGATTCACCTAGTGTCTACACTTGCATAAAAAATAACTACATACCATGTGAAATCTTTTATATGAAGTATAAAATGACTTTAAACCATATCATTTTATGAGTAAAAATATCAAGATAATAAGTGTACTTATCACACCCCCACACTTAACTTTTGTCTTGTCCTCAAGGTAAACACAACAGAAGTGTATAAAATAGTAATTCAAGTTCGTACCTCATTTAGCGAAAGACTATTATAGTTACCACATTCCCACGTTGCATAAAATTCAAGTAAAGTGTTCAAAATTTCCTTCAAATTAGTAACGTGCAATTTATATAGTCCAATTGCATACCTTTGCTCTTAATGGAGGGCCAACCGAATCGCGTCTTCATATAAGCATTATATCCTCACTCGAATATTTCTTTCTCTTAAGCATAGTATAAAGTATAAAGGACAAAGGGAGCACACTTTGAAAAGATTGATCTCAAGGCATTTTTAGGTAACCTAGGATGCTAAAACACTCTTAGTGGTTGCATTTTATGCTCCATACCACTCTCCCCTTTTT
>CATIWQ010438726.1:0-26911 GCA_949673415.1 Euphorbia schlechtendalii
TAAACTTCGAAATAGAAAGTATAAGTAGAAAGCAAAGCAAAGTTGTAAGGTATGCAAGTGAAAGCTAAAGTTGATCAAACCGTATCCACTCTTTAATGGGAGTCATCAATTCCTGCAATTCCTGCGTCTACTTTGAATTCGAACTCGGCTCGTACAGAACCTCCACTAGGATGTTATTCTTTGAGAATATCGAACAAACAAATGTTGAAGAATGAAAAATTTTATTGATAAGTGATTTGCAAGTACACTTATACAACAATCGCTCGAATATGTAGAGAAATCTGGTAATAAAAACAAGGATTCGAATCACTTAAACATTTTCTCGCTAACACTTATGAACGTTGCGAAAACTAAATAATTTCACTCTCTATCTATGCACACACTACATCTCTCAATTTTTCTAATTCCAATGCCACACCATGCACGAAATTTGTAAGGTTTGGAGCCCTATTTATAGAGTTCGAAGGGTTGCGTCTATCCAAACAAAGAGTTGTGTCCATTGGCGAAAGATTGCATCACTTCATTGTGATTGGTTGAGAAGCTTTAATCTTTTTTTAAATGGATAGGCATCTATTCATGATTGGTTAACTTCTGATAAGTGTCTTTTCATTGGCGGTTGATCATTCTTATTTGGAGGTTGGTAGTTAAGAAGATTTAACCAAAAAACCATCCAAGTCGCGACCGTGAATCTTTGTTTAACAATTTTCTGTTTCTGAATTGTTTCAAGTCACGACCGCAAATTGTTGTCATAACCGTGAATTGTGTTTTTCTTCAGAAATCTGCTTGTAACTTCATAGATCTTCGACAGCTTCGATCCTAAGCCAAATATTTAAGTTCCACACATCTTTTCGCACCTTTTTCACTCTTTTTGCATAGAATTCCACTTTAGATCATTTTACTCCCAAGATTTACCTAGTATCTGCATTTGCATAAAAAAAAACTACATACCACGTGAAATCTTTTATATGAAGTATAAAAATGACTTAAACTATATTGTTTATTGTGTAAAATTAATATGATAATAAGTGTAATTATACACTAATTAGAATCAGATACTACATATAGTTTTACAGCCCGGGGTTTAAGTTGTTAGATTAAAACTTATAGAATTAGGTGCAATAACTTAAACATGGACCTTGTTTGTTTTTCATGCTATGTGGAGTCTTGGCATAATGGAATGATTATGATGTATTAGTCTTGTGCATATTCCCTTTGATTAATAATTCCAAATAACTCATAATTATTATTATCATAATCATATCCATCGTATAAGTCCTAGACTAGGGCTAGACCAACTACACCAATAAAATCCCTAAAACAATATTAAGGCAGTAAATTATCTTCCCATCACAAGTCGTGATACAAACCTTATTAACGGATGTAAGGACATGTATTTCATGCTTTCCCTTAACATGTGTTTAGTCATGAGACTAGATGGGGTTAAAGCCTTAACTAAAATGGGTTTATTGTCCATGTCAATGGAGTTAATGCTAGATTGGAGATATATTTGAGGAGTCATACAATTAGGTGGCACATGTCTCAAGGAAGAGCACTCAAATGGACTAGCAATTACATGGAATGCAAATGGACGGGCTCCAACCATGGTCATTTGTTATGGCTTGACCTGCTATAGCTGGGGTCATAATGGATGGGCTAAGGATGCTACCTACTAAGGAAAATTGGTTGGACCAGATTTATTGAATTCAAAGAGGATATTTGAATGTCGATAAAATAGTAGTAAATATGTGTTTAATTATGGACCTTATAAATGCATTTACATACACTAATGTTTGAACAATTTCTATCTTATATCAAGGTTGAATATGATCATTAACAAAAATACTAGTATTGATATCAGTCCTCTTGGCAACATAAAGTATGATGTCTTCAACTTTAATGAGTGGTTTGGTACTGTTAGAGGAGTTTTCCGGAACTACTACATGGATTATGTTCTAGATGATCCAAGTCCCAAAAATCTCAGTAAGAATGCTTTTGCATGTAACATGAATGATTACGAGAGGCATAAGGGAAACTATGAGTTTATTCAAAGCTCATGTTAGACAACATGCTCTCAAAGTACATGCATATGTACAAAGGGTTGGATCTTGCAATCATGATTCATTGTCTCAATCTAGTGAAAAGTCTGGAAGATAACTGTTCTATAGTAAGTTGCAGGGAGACACCTCAGTAGTAGAGTTGGTTGTATGACAACTTTGAGCAATTACGGGAGTTGGGAGCTGTGTACACTAAGCAATCCTTGACAAGAATGGTATTGAGGGGATTACCCAATAAATATGATTCTTTCAAGAAGATGCTTAAGGAGTGTTCTCCTAACTATACCTTAACCTGCTCGAGATTTATGAGATTGAGTTTAGAAATAAACTCAAAGAGAAAGTGAATGCTGAGGACCTTAATGTAAAGAAACTTAAAGGTTTAAAAGTCAAGAAAAAGCTCATGAAGTAGATGGAGTTGAAAAGGGAAAATGTTTCTCTTGGAACAAACTCATCGGATAATGATGAGAGTTGTGGCTCAAACTTCTAAAGGTATGTTCATACTAGAGAGTTTCTCTATAGTTCATTGTGAGTCTACGTGGGTATTGGATACTAGTTGTGTTACTCATATCTGTACTTGTGTGCAGTGGTTGCGGAGTAGTAGGAGGCTTGCAAAGAGGAAAATGGACCTAAGAGTTGGAAATGGAGCACGGGTTAATGCAATAGCTGTAGGGACATATAGCCTTCGACATATAGCCTTCGTTTTCTTAGTGGCTTTTTTTTAGTTTTGAACAATTGCTATTATATTCTTGTTGTCACTAAGAATATTATTTTTATTATGCATTTAGCAACAGACGGATTTGAGATTTTATTTTCTAATAATAATTGTCAAAATTAACGCGATAATATTGTTTATGCTTTATGGAATATGTATGGATGACATTTGTGTTCTATATACTAAAACTGAAATTCTAAACATGAACACCATTAAGAAATTAAAGATAGATAATGAGAAATCTTCAAACATATGGCATTGTCATTCAAGCCATATAAATGACACTCGCTTAGCTAAGTTACATAAAAATGGTGACTTGGAATGGAATGTGAATCCTGTGGATAAGGGTGAACATTCGGTTTTACCGATCTGAACTGAACCGTATTAACCGAACCGAATTACCGAATTACCAAACTACTAACTACCGAATAGAACCGAAATAATAATAAAAACTGAACCATCCGAACTTAAATGATTTCGGTAGAAATTCGGTTATCCGATCCACAACCAAAATAATCGAATTTGGTTATCCAAGCAAATATATTCAGGCTACTGTATTATTAATATTCAATAGTATGACAACCTACAGAGTATTGATTAGTGATTTGCAGCCTATAATTTGAAACTAGGTTTGGTAGCCGAAAAATAAAATTAAATGGACAATGTATTACTACTAATTAAAATAGTGTATACATTATGTCTCTTTTATATATTGACAATTAAAATCTGATAATAAAATATGTTCTTCAAAATAAAACTTCAATCTTCACCATCAAAACCCAAACGAACTGATGCTTGAAGCTGCAATTAACACATAAATGATAAGTTAGTAAATATTTATGTATAACTACAATTAACTTTAAATTTATGTATATATCAAATGAAAACGAATTTTGCAATAACACGAAATCATGAATGACCCACCATATTTATCAACGGGCAAGTCTGAAAAAATAAAAACTACAAGTCAATCCTTTCAGAATTAAAATAAGTGTACAAGGAAAGTTGTAAACAATAATTATAGAAATATAGGAATATCATATACCTTTCTCAAGCTTATCCAAATCATTGACATCTTTTCAATTTTGAGACTTTCAAATGTTTTACAAAGCTAATCTTGACCACAAACCAAAGTTTCAACCATTTTAGGAGTTAATGAACTCCTAAAAGGGTCAAGCACCCTTCCACCAGTGCTAAAGGTTGATTCCGAAGCCACTGTAGATACAGGGACTGCTAATATATCTCTTGCTATGACTAAAAGTATAGGATATCTTTCTGAATTGAACTTCAGCCATTTCAATACATCGAAAGCATCTTTTTCATCACATACAACCTCATTCAAGTACAAATCCAATTCTGATTTTTTTCTAATACCATCACCACTCAATCTTGATTGTTTATACTTGACCCTAAGAAGAATTCGTGGTCTTACAATATCAGAATTAATCTCAATTGGATTCCCATTAGATTGACTTGAACTTATTGGATCATCAGGTTGCATCTTATTCTTGTATTCTTCAAATAACTTAAACAAATCTCTCCTCACACAAGAAAACAATTCAGAAGCTTGAAAATTTCCATAAAATTCTTGAAAAGCATATTCCATTGCTACAACTTTTTCTCTCGGATCTAAAATAATAGCAAAGCAAATAAATTTGTTCATTTTGTAGTGATCCCCCTAATACTTATCGAATTTCATTTTCATATTTTGACCCATGACCTTAAACCCAACATCTTCATGATTAACCAATGTCAATATTTCAAAATGCAAATTTACTATTTCAGTCTAAAGAGTATTGGATGTAATATAGAATGAGCCTGAAATACTCAAAGTGGTTTCATAAAAATGTTTCAACATAGCACATAAAGACCTAACTTCACCCCAATCTTCTTTACAAACAAACCATCTTCTTTAAGCATAGCACTATTAAAATTCAGATCCATCCGTTCACATCTTTCAAAAGCACGCTTAAACTTTTCAACAGTACTCAACATCAAATAAGTGGAATTCCACCTAGTAGAAACATCTAGACATAATGAGCTTTTGCAATTAATTTTTTCAATTTCAACACATTGATTGAATCTACTTAATCTAGTAGGAGAATATCTAATGTAACGCACATAACTTCTCACTTTCAAAACAACATCATCAACATCATTCAACCCATCATAGACAATCAAATTCACAATATGTGCAATGCACCTCATATGAATATATTCATAGTTGGAAATGCAATCTTCCCAATTAATAAGCTTTCCCTTCAAATAAGAAACTGCAACATCATTCAGAGATGCATTATCAACTGTAGCAGTGAATACCCTCCTAATTCCCCAATCATACAAACATGTTTCAATAGCCTTTCCAATATCATAACCCTTGTGAGAAGTAATTGGACAAAAATTCAAAATTTTCTTATTCAAGACCTAATCCTCATCAACATAATGTGCAATTATACACATATAATTCATCCTTTAAATCGAGGTCCAACTATCGATAGTGATACAAATTCTTTGACCTTTTTGTTCAAAAATATTTCTCAACTTCATTTTCTCATCCAAATACAATTGATATATATCCCTTCGGATAGTCCACCTAGATGGAATTTGAAACCTAGGACAAACGCAAGCTACAAAGTTTCTAAATCCTTCATGATCAACAAAACTAAAAGGCAATTCATCAACTATAATCATGTAAGCAAGTGCTTCCCTAGATTTCATTTGGCCAAATTTCCAAGTTGCAAGAGGTGAAGCATTTGTACCTTGAGTAGCTTGTTGCATTGCTTGTTGTCTTTTATTTCTTTCAATTTCATGAGGATGTTGTGCGCACACTTGAATGTGATTGTTCAACTTAGTAGTGCCATTTTTACTTTCATAATCGAACACTTTGTTACAATAGTTGCAAGTGGCAGTCACACGATCACTTTCATCAATGTCTTCAATAAAATGATCCCATGCTTTAGATCTTTTCTTCATGCGCTTCCTAACTAGTTTTTTTTTCTTTTTGGGAATTTTTTATTTCTTTTGAAACTATTGTTGGTTGAATAATAGTTTCATTTTCGGCCGTTGCACTTCCACTTTCAATATTTATATCCATCTGCAACACAAATGGTTATTCTATAATCAAACACTGTATATTAGAAAACTTGGGTTGCAAAAATAAAAGGAAACAAGGTTACATAGGAAGTGAGTGACAGAAGCAAATCAATCATGAAGTAGCAAGCGATATGAGAACATTGAGCTAAAAAACAACACAGGAAAACTTTGTATGAATTTATTGAATTTAATAAAGAATACACTGAAAAGATCACACAGGCTATAAATTATCTCTCAATTGTTGTGAGTTAACTAGGATAAACTTAAAGTAATGATATCTATCTAAAGAACATAACAGTACCCTACTTGGAGCTCTTTCTACCAGGTAGCAATATAAATATTGAAATAATAACAGTACCTTTTAAGCTCCCAGATACCAAGATTTATATGTGATTAAACTCCTATTAGTTAAATCCAAACAACAAGCTCCAAATATGTTTCATTTTCATTTGTTAGTACCCTGATTAGAAAATATAATATAAGGGGTCATTAATGTATGAGGAATATCCATACCTATATAATTTCTCAGTTATTTACATGTCTGACTAGCATCACAAGTCAACGAAAGTCCTAAAAACAAGTTACCTAATATTCAATTTCAAATGAGAATGATGTTCTTGAATCTTGAATAAAAAGGCCACATATTAGTATTATTATTTTATTACCTTTGTATTTATTTTCACTTTTCTAATTGTTTTTTCCAAAGAACTTTCAAGTTTCCCTCTTGATACATCTTGAGTGGTTTGACCCTTTCTATCCATTTTTTTCTTTATAATTACTCCGTCATAATTATCAATAAACTAGAGAAAGTAAGAAACCCAAATGGTTTCTATCTGAAGAACAACTATAATATTACTTGAATTCTATTTGTCCAAAATCATAAGCAAAAGACTAAAAAAGTAAAATTAAAGCATAGAGAGAGAATCCTTCGTAATGCCTGATCAAGATTCTGAATTTCTTATTCCAGATCATTGTAATAGATGAACTAACCAGTCAAAACCAGATTGAGACAACGAGCTGTGCGGCTGTGCCAATGGCAATAAGAAAAGCGACGAGAGAGATAACGGAGGGACAAGATGTAGAGGACGACAGAGACAGTAGCAATGGTAGTGATGGATGTGGAGAAGAAGGATTTGTGGAGAAGAAGATGGATGTTGTTTGTGGAGAAGATCTATAAATGAAAAATCAATTAAATCTTGATCACGATTAGATTTTAGGGTTATCTTTAAATTTGGTTCGGTTAAGTTTTGAGTATATTTTTATTTTTTAAAACCGAACCAAACCGAAAACCAAATTGCATAATATTAAATATCCGAATCTGAACCGATATCCGAAATACCAAACCAAATTATGCATTTCGGTTCGGATCGGTTCGGTAATTCGGTTTCTACCAAATTATGCTCACCCCTACCTATGGGGCTTGCGAACCTTTTTTAAAGGGTAAGATGACTAAGTAACCTTTCAAAGAAAAGGGTCAACGTGCCATAAGTACTTTAGAAATACTACAATCAGATGTATGTGGTTCAATGAGTGTTAAAACACATGAAGGTTTCACCTACTTCTTAACCTTTATCGATGATTACTCACGAAATGGTTATTTATACCTAATGAGGCACAATTTGAAAATTTTGAGAAATTGAAAGAGTTTAGAATCGAAGTAGAGAAATAGCATGGGAAAAGTATCAAGACCATTCGATATGATTGAGGTGGTGAATAATTAAGCCAAGAGTTTCATAATTATCTAAGAGATAATGGTATTTTACCCCAATGGACACCTCCTTATACACCCCAACACAATGAAGTGTCAAAAAGGAGAAATCAAACCCTACTCGATATCGTTCGGTTCATGATAAGCCCAGCAACTTAGCAAATCCTTTGAGTGTTATGCACTTGAGAGCACAATTTGTATTCTAAATAGAGTGCCCTCGAAATCAGTTAATCAAACACCATATGAAATGTGGTATGGTAAGAAACCAAATCTTTCTCACTATAGAATTTGGGGATGTCCTGCTTATGTAAAGAGGAAAAGTTCAAATAAGCTGGGTGCTAAGTTTGATAGGTGTCTGTTTATAGGTTAACCTAAGAAGACTATGGGTTATAGCTTTTATGATTCCAAGGAACAAAAGGTACTTATTTCTTGGAATTCTCAGTTCCTTGAGAAGGAACACATACTTGCGAAAGCTAGCGAAAGCAATCTTAAGCTAGGTGCTCAAGAGGATCAAACAAATAATCAACTGATTGTTCCTACACTTATTACACAAGAAAGAGTAAGCATAGAATTATAACATTGACATTGTGTAGGTCAGGTCGGGCCCCAATCGTTCCCTAGCGATACAGTTATTTCATCATTGATGATAATCACATCTTCCTTATGGAAGATGATGAGCCCAATACTTACAAGGAGGCAATGGAAGGCTTAGAGTTTGATAAAATGGTATACACCCATGAAGTTAGAGATGGACTCCATGTACAAAAATCAAGTTTGGAACTTGGTTGATGCTCCAAGTGGGATTAAACCCATAGGATGCAAATGGGATTTCAAGAAGAAAACCAATATGGATGGTAATGTGATTACCTATGAAGCAAGGCTAATAGCAAAAGGTTGCAGTAAAAAAGAAGGCATTGATTATGATGAAACCTTTTCACAAGTAGCCATGTTGAAGTCTATTAGGATACTCCTTGCCATCAGTGCTCATAAGGATTATGAGATATGACAAATGGATGTGAAAACAGCGTTCCTTAGCGGGAACCTTTATCAGGATATATATATGATACAACCTGAAGGTTTTACATCCCAGGATGGCTTAATGGTATACAAATTGCAAAGGTCCAATTATGGATTTAAGAAAGCATCAATGAGTTGGAATATTAGGTTTGATGAGACAATCTGAGAAATTTGTTTTGTGTTAAAAGCTAGTGAGGCCTGTATATATAAAAATGTTAGTGAGAGTGAGATTGTTTTCCTTGTATTATATGTCAATGACATATTGTTGATAGGAAACAATGTTCCTTTTCTTCAAACAGTAAAGTTAGGGTTGTCAAAGAAGTTCTCCATGAAAGACCTTAGAGAAGCAGATTTTATAATTGGTATAAAGATCTGCCGTGATAGATCCATAAGGTCTCTAGGTCTTTCTCAATGTACATACATAGATGAGATTTTCCTAGATTTAACCTTAAGCAGTCAAGAAAGGGTTATCTCCTAATGTCTCACGGGACTAACCTTTCTATATCTGAGAGTTTAGGAATATAAGGAGAGAGTACGCATGAATGGAATACCCTATTTTTCGGTGGCGATAGGATCCATCATGTATGCTATGGTATGCCCTTATCTTGACATCTCACATGCATTGAGCATCGTGAGCAGATTTCAATCTGATCTGGGTGAGAACCACTGGATGGCTATTAAAACTATCCTCAATTACTTACAAAGGACTAAGGATATGTTTTTAGTTTATGGAGAATGTGATCTCTCTTTGAAGGGATACATTGACGTGAGTTTTCAGTCCGGCAAGAAAGATTACAAGTCCTAGTTAAGTTATGTGTTTATGTTAAATGGAGGGTTGGAAAAGTTTCAAACATGATATGAATGTTGATTCAACCATTGATTCTAAGTATATAGCTGCTTCTAAAGCAGCTAAACAAGTATCCTAGCTTAAGGGATTTATTGGTAATCTCGGTGTGGTGTTTAACATTGTAAATCCAATAGTGGTCTATTACGATAACAATGGGGCTATTGCTCAAGCAAAGGAACCACAATCTCGTCAGAGAAACAAAAACACACTCTAAAAGCACCATCTCATTCAAGAGATAGTAAATAGAAAGGATATAAGCTTATAATACATCCCTATGGATCAGAATCTATCAAATGGGATAACGAAGCCATTGACTTAAGTTAAGCATGACTAGCATGCTAATGAGTATGGCATGAAGCACATGGGCAATTGACTCTAGTGCAAGTGGGAGATTGTTAGACATGATGTATTCCATAAAGCCAACTAAGGAGATATATCTTTATTAGTTTATAATTTACAAACAGTTTCAGATTATTATTATCAATAATAAAGGCATATTTGTTATTTATTGACTATTATTTGTTGTGTATCTCGATGGTATTATATATATGCTATTATGTATATGTATATGTTCATTGATAAGACAAAGTCCATTACTAATTCATAGTGTGAAAGTGCGTGGACATAGTGGGAGCTATGTGGTGTGAGAATCGCACACACTTGTTACTATGAATGGTCTAAATATCCCTAGTCATAGTTTCATTGAGAATGGACATCAATGGAAAAACTAACATGTGTAGGCTTACTCCTTGGATTGGATCCAAGCATCGGATCTCACGAGCTGAAGGTGGTACCTTGAGTTACCACATGAATGTATTTGGGTAATACAATGGAGACCGCTATAAGATAGATACTTGGAAATAACTATATCCATGTATTGGTGTCATGTGTTATTGTAATATTAGTACAAGTATCCTTAGACCTGAGATATTGGTTATCTTGTTTCATCACCTAAGTCAATCATTGGCATAAAGTGGGTCTTCAGAAACAAACTAGATGAAGATGGAATTGTTGTGATAAATAAGGCAAGATTGGTTGCTTAAGGATATAATCAACAAGAATGAATTGAATGATGAAACTTTTTCCCCAATTACCAAATTTGAAGCTATTAGAATTCTATGTGCATTTGCTTCTCACATGAACTTCAAGATGTATCATTTGGATGTTAAAAGTGCATTCTAAAATGAGTAATATCAAGAAGGTTAGTTTACCCATCATTGAAACCTCAAACTCATTCTTTATGTAAAGCAACCCCCTAGATTTGAAGATCACAAATATCCAAATCATGTATTTAAACTGAAGAAGGTACTATATATATTGAAGCAAGCTCCTAGAGCTTGGTATGAAAGGCTAACAAAATTCCTAATCATAAAAGGCAACATAAGAGGCAAGATAAACACTATATTATTCATCAAAAGAAAAATAAAACTATATTACTGGTACAAATCTATGTTGATGATATTATATTTGGAGCCACTGATAACAAGATGTGCAAGGAGTTTAGAACTTAGATAAAGAATGAGTTTGAGATTTCAATAATGGGTGAACTAACATTCTTTCTTGGAATTTCAATCAAACAAAGCTCAGATGACATCTCCATAAATCAAGTTAAATATACAAAGGAGATTTTGAAGAAGTTTAGAATGAATGAAAGTGAAGAAATGTCGACTCCTATGGCTCTCACCACATCTTTAAGAAAAAGACTCAAAACGAAAGCTAGTTATACAGAAGTTATACAGAGGGATGATTGGTTCCTTATTATATCTCTCAATCAGGAGACAAAAAATTCACTATGTTGTCTTCTATTGTGCAAGGTACCAAAGTGATCCCAGAGAATCACATCTTAGGAAAGTAAAGAGAATTCATAGATATCTTATTTGAACCATAAATGCTAGTCTATGGTATCCAAATAACAGAGATTTCTCTCTCAAAAGATTCATAGATGCTGATTATAGAAGAGATCAACTTGAGAGAAAGAGAATAACTAAAGGATGGCACTTTCTAGGAGACTATATTGTTTCATGGTACAACAAGAAGAAAAATTCAATAGAACTTTCAACCATGGAGGCTGAGTATATGGCTAAAGGTAGCTGTGTCACTCAAGTATTATGGATCAAACAATAACTTAAAGATTATGGAATCAATAATAAAGTCATCAAAGTAATGTGCGATAATAAAAGCACAATTGATCTATCAAAGAATTCAGTTCAACATAGAAGAATGAAGCTTGTCAACATTACACATTACTTCATCAGTGATCACATACTAAAGAGAGATGTCAAATTAGTATATGTGTTTGCTAAAGACTAGTGAGAAATATATTCAAAAAGCATTTGAGTAAGGATCAATTTTTCTATCTTAGAAGAGAAATTGGAATGAGAAATTCAATGTAAGATTACTCAAAAGGAAGCCAAAATACTCAAAAGGAAGATAATTTCTCAGAAGAAGGTTGCATTAGTTAAAGGAAAGCAAGGTTACTCAAAAGCAACTGCAACCACTCAAAAGAGAGTTAGGTTACTTAGAAGGAAGCATCCAACTTACACTAATAACCATCTTCCAAGTTAAAAGCAACACAATAAAAAACTGGGAAGAAAGATACCATATTTATAATTCAAAAACCTTAAATCTTCTTCAAGCCAATTGTAAAAACAATTCAAATTCTACCATTAGTTACTTTTAGCACCCAAGTACATTATTAAACAAAAATTGATGTAATTGTTATAATTATATTAAGTACTAAGTTACTATTAAACTCTTTTGATGATATCCTTTAAATATGTCTTAACTATTCATCTTCAAATCACTTTACCAAAAACCTTTTCAACTTTTATCCTTTGAAATCTTTTTCTCTCATAAATGACTCCCAAAATATCAAACCCCAATGTTAAAATCGTTCAAAAAACCTTTGTGCATGTTTAATACAGGTCCAATCCTAGCTTTATAACCCTTCAAAGATACCTTATTGATGATGCATTCTTCAACAATGAGTTTTATAGAAACCTATAGATGAATAAAGCAAGCGAAGATGAGTTGTTAACAACCATAAAGGGAAAGGAAATCTTTATTACTCCCGCCTACTTGGCAGAACTATTGAATTTAAAGGATAGTGGTTTAACATTGAGAAGAGGAAGCGAGGATACAGTGTTTTATAATTAACTCACTTATATGCCAAAAGGGTGGTTCAACAAGAAAATCAACACTCATATGCCTCAAGTACCTAGAAATTGGAATTTTCTTATATCTCATCTGAATCTCCAAAAGCTATACTCACCTAATTCCATATCAAAATATGAGCACTATGTGCTATTTCATTTAGTGGAAGGGAAGATAATAAATTGGTCTGTAGTGATCATGCAACATATCCTCCAACAAAAATTTACAATATCAGTGCTAATTTGTAGGATTTTATCATCTTATGATGTGGACTACTCAAAATAAGAAGGAAGCATGGGGAGTGAAATTGTGAGGTAAAACTTCAAGAAGAAGGTCGGTTACAACATAGAATGAGATCAAAAGGAAATGATAAGGAAGGATAAGGAAAGGAAGCAGAGGGAGAAAGAGAATTACATGGTGAAGAGGAGAGAATCTATGAAACTTACAAAGGATAATTCCTTAAAGAGAAAGAGAGAGCCATCGGCTACGTAGGTGGATGTTCCAAGGGCAAAGAGGAGTAGAGCCACTAAAAGCCAAACAATGGCAACTGTAGTAGCTAAGATCCCCACTCAGAAGAAATAAGTGACTAAAGAAAAGCTTGCTAAAATGTGCTCTCTTAAATGTGATAATGAATGGAAACCACCTCCCCTACAAGATATAAGCTCAGATGAAGAGGATAAG
Source organism: Euphorbia schlechtendalii (assembly GCA_949673415.1). Taxonomy (NCBI): domain Eukaryota; kingdom Viridiplantae; phylum Streptophyta; class Magnoliopsida; order Malpighiales; family Euphorbiaceae; genus Euphorbia; species Euphorbia schlechtendalii. The sequence continues at coordinate 13,266 of CATIWQ010438726.1, forward strand.
CAGACCATCAGCATCCTAACAACCAAAAGGAAGAGAGAGGATTTTGATATGACAATCCATAGTGAAGATGAGCCAGAGGACTCAAAGGAAATAAGGGAGGATTTTTCCAAGAAAAAAGATGTGAAAAGGGGAAGAAGGGAAAGAAGGAAGGGGTTGAATAGACCTCTGGGAGTTTGTGGTGGATGATAATGACCTGGAAAGGGAAGCCATGATTAACGCACTAGATCTGAGCTTTATGAGGCAATTCCAGTGAAGAAAAGGGATGATACCATTAAAATTGAAGTAGAACAGGATGAGGAGAACAGGATGATACCATTAGTAAACTCCTACGCTAAAGGAGTTTACTAAGAAGTTGAAGGGTATAAACATAGAGAGGGAACTAGAAGTTTAATATAGTGGTGACATTTGGGAAGGGGCGTTTGTTAATTATGATTTGGAAGTAGGATCTTTTCTTGCATATATTCCTACTTCTCCCCTTAAGGTAGAAAATCCGATTTTCTTCAAAATCACAAATGAGGAGAAGAAAGCAAGGGAGCTGGAAGAAGCTCAGAAGGATCAAGACTCTAAAGAAAAGCATAAATCACCGCCTCTAGACAAGTAGATTGTGATCTTTAATTCATCTCATCTTTTTAAAGCTCCATTTAACACTCTACCTTTCAAACTAGTATCTCCTATTTAGACCTTCACCGAACAAATCAAATCTAACCACCATTGCATCCACTATTACAAAAGAATTTGTAGATGAATTGAATGATGAATCTGATCACTTAGAGAAGACATCTACTAAGAAGTTAGAGAAATATAAAACTAAGAAAGAGGAAACCAATATTTTCTCAAAGGAAGAGAAGGGCATGTTAGAAGAAGATGCCTTCCTTATAGCTCTAAAAGAACAGGAGTTTAGGAGGATGATGTTGTTGAATGGGGAGTGCGCTCATCTACTGAAGTTGACACTTCAATGTTTCAGAAGGTTGATAGATTTGTACCATCTACCCTTAATGTGCGTATAGAGGATAATTGAGGATGAGGAGAATGAAGAAGATGAATTTATGGAGAAAGAGGAGGCTACAGAGATTAAGGCTAAATTTTTACAAGTAAAGGTAAAGAAAGCTCTGTTGAAGGAGAGTCACTCAAAGTAGGCTGGGGAAGTAGTTCATCCATCTAATGCTTTAACTCTTCAGAAGTGACCATTATCTCAGAGGATTGATAGAGATGAGACTTTAAGTAGCCGAGGTTAGATGAAGGGAGATGTTAATGATGAAGTAATATTTGTGAGAATTAACATTTATCCTAGTGAATACGTTATATCATATTAGGAAAACCTTAGATAGCTATTAACTTAAATGTTTCTGTAGTAGACATTAAAGTTGTGCCCTTCAATAGGAAACTGGCCAAGAGTGTAGCTTTAGTGACCAAGAAAGCCTAAATCATAATTGAACTAGCTAATTAGATTCAATGGCATGTCGAATTTGCTCAAAATTGATCTAACATCTTCAACACTTAATGTAGACAAAGACTAGCAAATTACATTGACATAAGGGACACACTAATTATGATGAATGAGAGGCTAGAGAATAATGAGAAATGTATTGAGCTCACATATAATGAAGTCACCAGGCATAGGTGGGAAACTCCGAGGCAACTGGTAGACATTGAGGACTATTGGCACCACTATTGAGCGATATCAGTTTGAGTACATCTTTGAGCTTAAAGGAGAAATCATTGAGTTGAGGAAGTAGAATGTCATAGGATTATAAGAGCTTAGCGAGAATTAGGATAGCCTATCTAAAATAATGAAATTTATGACTGAATTCAAAGAAGATGTGCTCAAGGGTGTTGAGGATTCCAAGAAGGTCATAAGGGCAAAGGTGATTAGGGCTGTTTATGCCACCATCAAGCGAGTCAATGAGGATGCCTTTGCCTATAAGAATATGATCACTAATGATCTTTTTGATGTATTCTAAGAGGGGTTGGCTAATCTAACTAATTTGAAGAGGCCAAAGAAACTATTGTAGCTCACTAGATTAACAAGATCTTGAATTTGCAAGTTAATGTCAACTCATTGGGAGATAAGTTGGGCTAACTTTCTCTTCACTCATTCTGCACTCACGATAGTGAGATTGTGCCTTATATGCAACATCTTTCTAATGGCATAAACTCCTAGTAGAATTGGAATCAGATTGCACTTGCTCTCATATCCCACCTCCTCTATAGGAAAATGCTGCTACAATTGTAGAATGTATTCAACGCTTTGTTCTGTTACAGGATGTTATGGTTGCTCAGCTTGTTGGTGCACTGGGAAAGGAGAATAAGATCATCTTCTGCAAATTAAGAGGTTGCTAATATAGAAATAAATATACTAGCCAATGAAATGAAATAACTAGAAAATTATGAATTTGCAAAAATTAAGAAGTAGATAGAAAATTTTTTATTTACTTATGTATACTCTTGTAAACAAAACTTGAGCTTTTAACTATGTTAATTAGCTAACTAATATAAATGTTGAAAGAATTATTTAAAAATGTTATGACTATGACATTACGTTGTGCTATCTTCTCTAGATTTTAAGTCAAATTGCAAGAAAATCAAGAAGATAAAAATCATCTCAAAATGGCTAAGGATTACGAGGGAGTGAATTATGCCATATAAAGAAGAGCACTCCATTGAAGAATTATTGTACTTATAATGCACTTAGAAAAAAAAATGAGGGAGATTGTTACATACAAATCCTAAGTAAAGTTTCTTTATTTTTAAGTTAGAAGGTTAACTTGATTTAATATCATTTAGAAGGATGTATATATCAAAAGTTAAGCAAGTTAGAGGCAATACAGGAATGCATCACTTAGAAGTTTAAATATCCTCAAAGGATGTTATAATTCAGAAGAACATTTGTTGAAGAATACTTCAGAAGGATCAAGAGGAAAATAATGGCAAAAATCAACAAAGTCACGGGAGTCAACTTTTTTAGACACTACTATTAATGTCATCATGCCAAAAAGACTTTAAACCTGAGAAAAGGATGCAATGATGTTGGTCCAGGGAACAAAAATATTTTTTCTCCCTTATAACAAATAATCGTACCATGTGGGGACAAAAAATATATTTTAATCGATTTCTCAACAAAATATCCCTTGAATCAAATTTGACTATTATAAATGGATAGATCAATGAATATAAACCAAACAAATCCATGTTAACAATGACTTAAATTAGTGAGGTAATGACTACATCTTCCACTATTGTCCAAATTCAACGAGAAGTCCTTCAAGCATATAAATAGAAGATTAGTTCTAATAAAAGAACTTGGTGAATTTTCATCAAGTCATCAGAGCAATCAAGTTATCGCAAAATTTCTACAAAGTTCACTTCTAATCTACAAGAAACAATCTTTAAAAACCTCTTTAAAATGAATTTTATTAAAATAATGTTTACAAACTTAAACTCTTTATTTTTAGTTTTCTTAATCACTAGCTTAGCTGCTAAGTTAGTGTGAGGGAGTTTAGATACTAGAAAAGGATGGTACTTTATGTATTGGAATAGCTCAAAGCCTAAAAATAGCAAGGAGGGTACTTATGTATTGGTAAAGCTCAAAAGCTAAGATAATTGGGTAGTAATTCAATCAAATCAGCATTGTAGTGGTTTGTTTCTTCACCCAAAGAGGAATTAAGAGTAGACTAATCATGGGCAGAGACTCCAAGGATTGGATTAAGTAGAGGCTGAACTAGTATAAAATTTGTGTTTACACATCTCTTAATCTCTCATTAATTATCACTACATATAAAATCTATTCACTCACTATCATTTAAAGTAAAGAGTATGCATCAGAAGGGGTTATCTGAGGAAGTTTTTACTCAGAGGTTAGAGGCACTATTTTGCATTGCCTATGAATTCAGTGAAATACTCAAAAAGGGTTATTCACCCCCCTAACATTTTTATCACCCCTACTAGTTCTAACACTAAGGATAATTCTTGAGCTAAAACTTGAATGTAAATAAGCACAAATTGAGAGAAAACTCAAAGCTCAATATTATTGATTGTTTGAACCAACATTGTATAAGTTTTAATTCTTATTTGTGCTTTCAAATTCATTCTAAATTGTGTGAGATCAGTTAGAGAAGGGTACTCATATTGAGTTGAGAGGTTTTCAGGCTTGGAAGGTACTAGCTTGTAATTGTACTTGCTGTCAAAGGCTTCTTCGCCCATTTAAAGGAAGGAATACTAGCGTATTAAAACTCCAAAAAGGTATTTGGGGACTAGAGGTAGGTTAGGGGATGAACCGGTATAAGTCAAGGTGTATTCTTCCCTTACTCATATCATTTATATTTGATTGCTTTGCTCATACATCAACACACTTCTCTCATTTATCTTGCTTGAAAAACCATCTTGAGTTGAGTAAGAATTTACTCAACATAGTTTGTCTCCAAATTAACAACTCAAGGTGAGTGGTTTATGATTTTTACTCAGTTTTGCACACAAAACATTTATATCAACAAACATTTTAACTTAACTCAGCAAAGAATTTTAAAACTATAAAGAACAAGTTAAGCCTTCATTCACCCCCACTTAGATAAAATCTATTAGCGTTTAAAACCAACACATGTCATGGTGAGTTCCATTATCTAGTAGATCTGAGCTAGAGAAGATGAACATCAGTGTGCTTGTTTCAATATTAAGCAATGTGCAAACCTAATATATTGACGCTAATGGTAAAGTCTCAATTTCCATAAGCTTTTTGACAATAGCTAATTGATGATCTTGGGAACTGATAAAGAGTTCCCAAATGCATAACTTCGAAGAATTTTCCTTGAGCTAATCAATGATGAATCCTTTAATTTCAGAGCATGGGTGAGTAGGAGTTGGCAATATGGGAGCTTCGTTCCTTAGGTCCATAGGCTCGGTTGCCCCTATAACTCTCCCTTCTCTAGTGATAGGACTAACAATGCTTAAAGGTAAGTATGTTGTTTCAAAGACTTCGAACTCATAACAATCATCATCAAGAGGGATCTCTTTCAAGCTAAGAGATTTAGTTTTAACAGTAGCCATGATTAAGTCCTTAGATGTGAATAACCAATTCATGCATGATGCCTCTTTCCTCGGCTCATCAATGATAAGTAGGAAAACAACACTTATTCTAGTATATATCTCTCTCCACAAATACATATATTTTCTTGGTGATTTTATTTTCATTTTAAAGATTTCACAAGGTATGTAGTTGTTTTTGGTGCAATTAGAGGTCTTAGATCAAATTGAGAGGTAAATCACTTAAAATTGGAATTTAATGCAAAAAGTGTGGGAAATGATGCAAATGTATGAAAATTGGAGGCAAATATTGGTGATTTGAATAAAGCTTAAAATAGTTAAGTATAGATTAAGAATTTTGATAATTCAACTATTCGTTGAGAAAAAGAAACTTTTGTAGAATAAAGTCACGATCACGACATCCTGTCACGTGTACATGCGGATATGTTTCTTCTCACTTAACTTTTCAACCATCGATACTGCCATAACTACCAATTGAAAAGGCACCTTTTCACCAACCATTAGGGAGTGAATCAACACAACTTTTCACCCTTATATAAGTTAGAATTTCAGCCACAACAATATACAATCATAGATGGATTAATTCTAAAAAATATAAGCGAATACATCTTTTGTTCTTCGATTGAATATATGTCAAATCAAGCGAAATCATTCTCTTTATAGATTTCTTTTTATTCTTGACAGTTTATTGTTGTAGTTTACTATAAAAAAACTTATCAATAAAATCATTCTTCTTCATATTATCTTCTTTATTAATAAGAATTTACAATGGAGACAATTCATGCAAATGAATTGGAAGTGAATAAAGACTGTTATGGTTTGAAGTTTGACAAACTTCAATAGAACACAATTTGAATGTTGGAGTTCTCAAATATTCTATTCGCCTATGTCCCCTTTATTTTATCTTAGTATTTATACTATATGTTTATTTGATTGATTTCTTTTGCAAGCATAAATATTTTATGATTAGGCATCTTGTATGCATAAAAATAGAATAATTAGATACTCATGAGTATCATATGATAGTTTTATACACGTATATGAAGGATATTATATTTGGAACCGGAATAAGTGTGTTATCCATATTGAGTATAATTTTAATCATTGTTATTGTATTTTCTATTACTTTATCCTACCTTACTCTTTTTATCTATTTTAGTGACAATCTTGACAAACTCTCACTTCCTCTTGGGATTAATATTATAGGACTACATCGCAACCACATACTTGCGATTTTTGCTTTTATATTGACTACCTGTATTCACAACACATGTGCGAGTTTTCACTTCTAAATTGTTGGTATAAGAGATGAACAAGTTTTTGGCGCTATTATTGAGGAAGGGTAATAGTTGTCAGGATTTTTTTAATATTTATTTTTAACTACACTTTTTCTTTTTGTGATTAGGTATTGTGTATGCTTAAGCCCTAGAGTACCAGAGGGTCACTCGAGATATTACTATCAAAAGTTGAAAGACTTCTATTTAAGAACAAAAGGTGAAGTAATATCATAAGACTAAAATTAGCTAACCCACCAAATCCACCACAAAGGTTGATAGATTATATTATTCCAACTTTAAATGGAGCACAACAAGGCATTGTTTGTCCACCCATAAATACCGAGAAATTCGAGATCAAACTAGCAATTCTACAAATGTTTATTAATAATGTTCAATATTATGTGTTGGTCCGAAACAGCTTAACAAACATAGCGAAGGGGGGGTGAATGCAGTTTCTTGGTTACTTCTAGATTTTATAAAAATTCTTTACCAATTTCAATTTTTAGATGCTCGCTGAGTGAAACGTGCAGAGTTTGGTATAAAAACTTATAAACTACTCAGCTTCGTTGACTTAGTTTATCTTTAATCACTGTTGAGTACTTTACTCAGCTTGGATCAGTTTTTGAAGCAAAACTTATGAGCTATATGTAAGATGAATGAGCAAGACACTTTTAAGACTGACAATAAAGGTAAGAAATGTCTACACCTGAGATTTTTATCCTAGTTCGGCCCCGAGCCCACCTCCAGTCCCTGGATTCCTTCCTAAACTGTCACTTAGACTTTTGAGTGGAATTTATGAATAAAGGATTTCAATTTATAAAACACATTGAATCCTTTACAAAGTTAAATCTAAAGTGTGATTTTCTCTATTACAAACTGACTGGAAGATTTGACTTTGCTTTGATTACTTGATTTGGAAAATCTGAATGATGAGAATATTTTGGACAGTATTTTAGCTCTTAACAAATTTAATGTGATTCTCCAAGTTTGAACATTTGCTTCAGTATTCTATTTATACTTGAAGTTCTTGTAATTAGTCGTTGCAAACTTCTCATCCTGACTTGTCTTTAAATGATCTTCTCTTCTAAGCTTTTGAATTTTTCCATTTGAAACATATTCCAGGACATTTAGAGATAAAGATTTTGAATGTTGAAGCATGAGATTAATTCATTAATCTTGATGTGTCAAAAACTCATTTTCGTCAAGCAATTTTATTCTGATAAAAAGGCGTGCGAGATGCAACATAGAAGCTTATAATTTATTGATTTTCTAACATTGCAGAGTTGCACGGAGACATTAAGAAATGGTGCATGTCAAAGGAATCCTTTTGTTTTAGACTTTAGTGAGGATTCTCTAACACTTCATACTGACACCTTTTCATTGTGAGGACCACTTGAATATCTTCTTAAATTTCAGCACCTTTCCTTGGGAAAAGTGTGAGCACAGGATTTTCACACCCAACTCGCGAGTTCAATGATGAAGCTGTAATATTTCCCTCTTTAGCTTTTAACATTTTGCAGGATCCTGAAATCATCTGGGAATCATCCACCTTGTTTCTTTAGGCTTCCTTTTCTTAAAAAAGCCCAAGCCCAAAATAAAAACCCAGTCTGGCCATGCAATGTTGTTAATGACATCGCAATGTCCTTAATGACACTGCCAATTTCGTTAACGATATTATTTTGACAGCAGAACCAGAATTGCACTTTGTGGACTTTTTCAGCCAAAAATTCAAAATTTTCCCACTTGCTCGGATCTCTATCATTGAAATATAGCTTCCCCCACTAAAGACTTTTGAATCCCAACATTTGCATAGGGATGAGGGAATTAGTTGAAAAAAGGGAAACAATCAAAAATCAAACTTTGACTATTTTTTGGATTGAAGGGAGCCCTCTCTCTTAAAAGGGCCAGAGTTCCAGCAAAGAAGAAGAGGAAAAAACTAGGAAGAAAGGATTTTATTTAGCAAAATTTTTTTTAACATTTATCGAAAAGAAGGAATCTTGAGAAGAAAGTTTCCTTTGAAGTTGTTATATTCTTAAGTATTTTGAATGTATTTTAAGTGTTTTCATAACCAAATAATCATCTTTTAATCTCTTTGAATTTGTATTTCCGTAACTTGAGTGTGTAAGTTCATGGATAGGGCATGAACTTGGGTCATAAGGGTCCATTTGTTCATCTCTTAAGCAAATTTGAGGTTTAGTTCATCCTTTAAGCAAACTTGAGGTTTAGAGATCACTTAGGCAATGCTTGAGGTTTAGACTTGAATGGAGAGTCTTCAACATCTTTACCACTCACTTGAAGGTTACTACACCTTCTAAAACTTCTACTTTGGTAAGGAATAGATCCCTTCCAAAGATTTTCGGTAAAACACCAAATCTAACCAAAAAAGAAATAAGGAGAGCTTCCCGAAGGACTTTATGGACCTTAAAGAATGTGGATTCATGACTACAGGGTAAGATTCTGAGTTCCTAGAGTTTGTGCTTACATTTATATGCTTTTCTTTTTGAAGTTTCATTTTATTTTTGGTTTTTTCCATTTTGGCACATCAATCTATTTTACGGAAAATTCAGTATGATTTCAAATATTTTTGAGTAATTTATTTAAATATACATATTCTACATATCTTAAGCTTTCTAGAATGATAAAGATCATCCAAATCAGTTAAGTATAGAAAAAGTTATGATCTTTTGAAGTTTTGGATTTTCGTTTTGCTATTTTCTGCTGTTTCTGTGTGTTTTCTACAGGTTTGGAAACTCGATGTCGTTAACAACATCACATAACATCATTAACAACCTTAAAAAGTTGTTAAAGACATATCCTAATGTCATTAATGACATTGGCTTTGGCAGAATGCAGTTTCACTTTGTTTTTCTCCGTTTCGAATTGTTTGGGTCAGGAACGACTCACTAAAATCCATCTGAGTTTGGAAATGCATCATTGGGGGTAACAAACCTCTAAATTATAATTATTTAGGATTTATACCTGATTTATAAATGTATTAATATGTTGATTAAGGTTTGGAGTAGCAACGGAAGCGCTTCGGGCCATTCATATCGATATCGCCCTTCACATGGAAGTCGGTCACTATGTGGATGACATCATTACCGTTGTTAACCCAAATGATGGCTATGTTATTCATGTTCAGCTTAGATTTATGTTTCTAAATGTTGTTTTAGGTCATCCACACGAAGGGAACTCAAGTTCCTGGATAACCAACTCAACAATATAACATGCGGCATTTTCACTGATAAAAATGACCAACATAGTTGAAAATAAAAACGAACAATTTTCATGTAATAAGAACTTCATAATCTCCATTATTTTTACCTTGACCACATGGGTCTTGACAAAATCAAATCGAACATACGTCATACCTTGTGCTAACCTTTGTGGATGTAGGTTAGATGTATGCCTAGGAATTTGTTTTTTTTCTTTGGGTATTGCAAATATTTTACGAGAAATGTAATTAATAGATTAGGCAGGCAGTTGCATCCACCGAGGCTTTGTAATTTGTAATCTTTACTCTTTACACATTTACTTTCCTCATTTATTTACTGCTTTCTGGATGGATTTATTGTTTTTTCCAATACGTGAATCATGCACATAAACTCCAAAAATGACCTAAGTGCGAATATGAACAATTAAGAAAATATAGTTTTCTATAGATGTAATATAATGTGATCATTTAAGAAATAAGGAACTTATCCCAGACCCGAATCTCTATGTCTTAGGGACTATCCCCCAGACATTAAGCCTCACCGGACTCTAATTCCTAGGAAGAGCTAATCCAGGTGGCGACTCCACACTAAGAGATGGCAGATTCAGGTTTGAACCAATCTAAAAAGGTTTTGCTCTCTCTTCCAACCTTTCCCGAGTCTACCAACCCGGTCCACCTTTTTTATAAACATCCCAGTGGACCACGCCTCTCATTCTGCTCGCTCTCGGCACACTGCTCCGTGTCATCCGCTCACAAAAAGCATAAAAGGAATCCTTTGACATGCGTTAACCTTTAGAGATAAATATTATGTTGAAGCGCGAGATTAATTCATTAATCTTGATGCTTCAAAAACTCATTTCCATCAAGCAATTCTGTTTTGATAAAGAGGTAGAAGCCTGTAATTTGTTGATTTGCTGTCATTGCAGAGTTGCGCGGAGATATCGAGGAACATCGCATGTTAGAGGATTCCTTTTCTCTTAGACTTTAGTAAGGATTCTCCAACATTCCGTATTGACACCTTTTCATTGTTAGGACCACTTGAATATCTTCTTAAATTTCAGCACCTTTCCTTCTAAAAAGCATCAAAGGAATATTTTATTTCTCACAGATAATGTTAAAAGCATATGTGTCATATATTTCTCTAAGTGTAAATTAACTCAGCTTTTAAAAGCTAAAAGCTTAGTCAGCTTCATTGAGTCTATATCTTGTAAACTATATAGTACTAGGCTGAACTCAGCTTTTCTTACTCTAAGCCGTAACTTAATTAATCACTTATTATACTGAGTTGTTTTCCCTTAAACAAACTCAAGTAAACTTGATTAATGAAGAGTCTACTTAGTACTCTATTAATTTCACCATCATAGACAGTTTGTTATTTCCAAAACATTTTAAGTACTAGTAACTTGGGGTCAACATTATGGATTACCCAATGAAAATCGTAATTCCCACATTGCATTTTCCTTGAATTTTGTGATAACTTCAAAATGAAAAATGTTATCGGACATGCTATTAGACTTCGCTTGTTTCCTTTCACTCTTTGTGATAAAGCAAAAGTTTGGTTGGAATCCCTACCACCAAATTCTATAAACATTTGGAACCAATTTGCCTAAGCGTATCTGTCTAAATATTTTCCCTTAGCCAAAATTTGTGATTGTTCAAAGAAATAACATTAATTACTCAAAGAGAGGATAGTCACTTTACAAAGCATGTATAAGGAACTCTAAAAGTTTTTCCTCACTATAGTGTTCCATAGAATGTGAATAGTAAAACATTTTACAATAGAATTAAACATGCAACAAGGTGAGCAATTGATGACTCTTGGATCATTAATGAAGAAAACAAGTTAGAAAGCATTTGATTTGCTAGAGGAAATGTCTAACAACAATAACAACAACATGTGGTCTGTAGAAAGAGCAGAATTAAGTATTCATAACCCATCACATTCGGATGAATCATCTTCTAGTTCAATTAAAAAGATAATGACTTGGATCCATATTTTGTCATGCAAGCACAAATATCTATTTTATCTCATAAAATTGATAACTTGCATGTTAGTAAATATCATCTGTTGATTTGTGATAATTGTGGACAAATTGGTTACACAATTTTTGAATGTAATTTTTTCCCTAATGTGGGAGAACAAATGAATTATGTTTAGAACTAGAGTTAGGATAATTCTTACTAGAAGAATAACAGGGGATCTAACTATATGAATAATAATAATAATAATAATAATAATAATAATAATAATTATAATAATAATAATTGGTGACCCAATGACAATAAATTGAAGAGATATTATAATAATGTCAGATTAGGTCAACTTACGAGTGAGTTAGACAAATTTTTGGAAGGAGTTTTAGGTAAACGACATGAAAATGAAGACAATTATGAATGTCTAGAGAGTAAAATGAATCAATTATTCAAAATCAATCATCTTCCATAAATAATTTGGAGATTTAGGTTGGACAATTGGCCAATGCTTTATCTTCTAGAAGTAAAGAAAATTTGCCTAGTAACACTGAAGGAAATCCTAAAGAAAATGTGAATGCAATTACTCTTCATTGTGGTAAATTTTTTGATGAAGTAGTTCCTTGAGGTTTGAATACTAATGCAAACGTGAATCGATCGATTCGATAACTGAGTATTGTGGATGAGAATGCAGTTACAACAGATAATATTTTCAATAAAGATTCCCCAGTCAACCACCATTTCCTAGTAGAATGATGAAGAGAATCGATGATAAGCAATTAATAAATTTTATCAATAAGTTGAAAGGTTGGAGATAAATCTTTCATTCATTGAAGTTATTACTCAAATTCCTAACTATGGAAAGTTTATCAAAGAAATTTTATCAAAGAAATGTAGTTTGGAAGAAACCTCATCAATATCACTCATCCAAGATTGTAGTAAAATTATTACTACAACAATTCCTGCCAAGTTAAAAGATCCAAGAATTTTTAAAAATATGTGAGAATTAGGGAATATAGCATTACCTAAATTCTTATGTGATCTTAGTACCACTATCAATCTTATAACATTATCTATATTCAAGAAGTTGAAGGTGGATGATGATGATGTAAAAAAACATGGTGTTTCATTTAGCAAATCAATTGATTAAGTGTCCTTATGGAATTATGGAAAATGTTCTCATCAAGGTGGATAAATTGTTTTTCCGACAGATTTTGTGTCCTACATTTCGCCCATGATGAAAAATGTCCAATCATCTTGGGATGTCCTTTCATTCATATGGGAAAAGAACTAGTTGACATTTCAAAAGGAAAAATTGAGAATATGTGATGATTCTGTGCAATTTAACATGGAAAAAGTTGTCAAGTTCTCAATGGATGAAGATGTTTGCATGAAATTGGATTTAATAGGTGCATGCATTCAGAATGTAATGAGGATGAGCTGTGTTCATAATCCATGTACCAAGGAAAATTTGTTTTCCTTATCTATGACGTAAGCCTAATTCTTCTAAGGTGTACACACACACACATATATACATACATATATGTGTGTGTGTGTGTAGGCATATCAACGAATTAAAGATTTTTCTATTCAAGTTACACTCTTCTATGATCCATATTCCTACATGAAGACTAAAATTTATGAAGAAGTTGAGGAGATAATCAAGTCATTGGGCTTATAAAAATTCCAAGATATGGTGCTTCTACTCCATAAGGATTGGATTATAGAGCTTTTGACTACTTATAATGTAAGAGGAAAATCAACGTTTGGTTTTCTCCATAAAGGGAAATATTAGATAGTGTAAGGATTGAATTTGTATAATTGGTTTGGTTTTTTTGTTGTGAGCAAGGGATTTCACTCCCCACTCACAAGTTCGATGATGAAGCTTGTTCGCCTCTTTCCTACTGATAAGTTTAATAGTTTATTTACAAGATTCGGCTATTTATCAATGGTGTTAAAAACTTGTTCATGAAAAATATAGGTGTTGTCAGTACCTCTTATCAAATAGAAAAATGATGATAACTGCAAGTATACAGTTGCGATGTAATTTTAAAAGATATTGATCTCACAGGGAAGGACTAGCTCTAAAGATCAACAAGAAAGGTAAAATAAGGAAAATAAAATATAATGAAATGAAGGTTAAGAAA